>OY720036.1:7068063-7102908 GCA_963082485.1 Eudonia mercurella | reverse complement strand
CTAATGCAAAAACTTGTCACGTTTGTGAAACTGATTTAAGCGGTGAAAAAGTTCTAGTCTTTGATTGGCAAACTGGAGATTTCAGAGGTGTTGCACATGAAGTATGTGAAAAGAAATTCCGTGCTCCCCGTCATATTCCAGTTTTTTTACACAATCTAAGTAATTACGATGCGCATTTTATTGTACATGCACTGAACTTTGTTGAAGGAAATGTCGATATAATTCCACAAAATAAAGAAAAATATATTTCGTTCACTAAACATCTAACAATAAACAATCAAAAAGTTAGCTTGAGATTTGTAGATTCTTTCAAATTTTTACCATGCAGCTTAGATCAACTAGCCAAAATCTTAAAAGACGAACAATTTCGTGAACTCAAAAACAACTTTCCTGCGAAGGAAGATTTCAATCGTCTTCGGAAAAAGGGTGTTTACCCTTATGAGTTCATGACTTCATATGACTGTCTTAATTTAACCACCTTACCTAATCAAGATCAGTTCTATAGTTCACTTACCGATACAGCAATTTCAAATGATGACTATAATCGTGCTAAAGATGTTTGGCAACACTTTGGTTGTCAAAACATGTTGGATTATTCTAACCTGTATCTCAAAACTGATGTTTTGTTGTTAGCTGATGTATTTGAAAATTTCCGCGATCTATGTTTTACAACTTATGGTTTGGATCCTAGCCATTATTATACAGCACCGGGGTTGAGTTGGGATGCCATGCTTAAACAAACAAAAATAAAATTAGAGTTATTAACAGATATTGATCAGATAGCTTTTATCAAATCGGGGATCCGAGGGGGTATATCTCAATGTAGCAATCGACATGCTAAGGCCAATAACCCCTTTTTAGATGATTTTGATGAGAATGAGCCTACATCTTATTTAGCTTATTTTGATGCAAACAATCTATATGGTTGGGCTATGTCACAGTACCTTCCTGAAGGAGGTTTTGAGTGGGTGAGTCCGGAGACAAACTATGAGGTTTCTGACACATCTCCATATGGCTTCATATTAGAAGTAGATTTGGAATATCCTGCAGAACTTCATGATTTGCATTCAGACTTGCCATTATGCCCCGAAAATATATACGCAGGGGGATCAGAAGAAAAAAAGCTTATTCCAAATTTAAATAATAAACAAAAATATGTAATTCACTATATAAACCTAAAACAATGTCTTAAGTTGGGTCTTAAATTAACTAAAATTCATAGAATATTGAAGTTTACACAGAGTCCTTGGTTAAAAAAATACATAGATTTGAACACTGAGCAACGAAAAAAAGCAGATTCAGACTTTGAAAAAGATTTTTATAAACTAATGAATAATTCTGTTTTTGGTAAAACCATGGAAAACGTAGAAAAAAGAGTGAACGTAAAATTACTAACTCACTGGGAAAATCGCGGTAAAACTTTGGGTGTCCAAGACCTAATTGCCAAACCTGAATTTCAAAGCATTTCAGTTTTTTCAGAAAACTTGGTAGCGGTACAGTTGAAAAAAACTAAAGTTTGCTATGATAAACCAATTTATTTAGGCTTATCTATTTTAGACATATCAAAAACTCTCATGTATGATTTTCACTACGAATACATGCTAAAAAAATTTAACAACAAAATCAAATTATTGTACACAGACACCGATAGCTTCATATATCAAATATTTACTAATAATTTCTATGAAGATATTAGAAACGACATAGATACACGATTCGATACATCTAACTATTCTGTTGATAATATCCACCAGTATCCACAAGTTAACAAAAAGAAATTAGGATTTTTTAAAGACGAAAATAATGGTGAAATTGTTAAAGAGTTTGTAGGGTTAAGATCAAAAATGTATGCAATTGAAACGAAAACAAAATTAACAACGAAAGCTAAGGGTGTTAATAAAAGCGTCACGCAAAGGATGTCAATGAAAAATTACAAATCTTGTCTTTTCAATAGAAACATTCAATACAACACTATGTACAGATTTCGATCAATTAAGCATATAATTTTCACACAGCAAATCAATAAAATATCATTGTCTTATAATGACACCAAGAGATATATCTTACCTAATAAAGTAGACACATTAGCATGGGGTCATTATAAATTGCGGTTGCCGATGTAAAAATGTTGTATCTAGATATAAATAATTTTAATGATATTCAGGTTTTATTGTATTGTATTTATTTGTAAGATCAAGCTCATTTTAAATTGTAAATTAACTGTAAATAAATTGTAGATAGTAACAGTAAGTTTTAATTTTAAGTGTATTAGCTCATTATAAATTGTAAATTAAATGTAAATAAATTTTAGATAATAAGAGCAAGTTTTAATTTTAAGTTTATTAGCTGTTATAGTGTAGATTTATTAATGAATTTTAAAAAATAAAAGGACTGATTGTCTTTTGATGAAATGCAACCATTTGTTTTGTGTATATGGTATAAAATTATAAATTATTCAAAAAATTTACCAAAAAAAAAATGTTTTATTTTCTAACTATTATCAATTTTTTGATCATACTTCTACATCACTTCGATCAGAGTAGACGTTTTGGTCTGGTTAATAATCATGTTTCATTTTGAACATCCATTCACCGCAATTGTTGCTGGTCCAAGTGGTTGCGGTAAATCGAACTTTGTGTGTGAATTCCTGAAAAATATAAATCAACTATGTAATACAGAGTTTAAAAATGTCTTGTGGTGTTATGATGAAATGCAACCTTTGTACAACCTAAGTGATGTTACTTATTATCAGGGAATTCCTGATTTAAACATGTTCGATGGTAAAGATTCCCAACTTATAATAATTGATGATCTGATGAGAGAGTGTGATGGTCGGGTAGTTGATATCTTTACTAAGGGAAGTCACCACCGAAATTTAAGTGTATTTTACATAACTCAAAACTTGTTTCATCAGGGTAAAGGTCAACGTGATATTTCCTTGAACTCAAGTTACATAATATATTTTAAAAATCCTCGAGATAGAACACAAATTCGTTTTTTAAGTCGTCAAATTTCACCTGAGAACTCAAAACTGGTTGAAGAGGCTTATAGAGATGCTACTAATAAACCATATGGTTATTTAATGATTGACCTCAAACAAAACACTGATGATGTGTATCGGTTCAAAACAAATATATTTCCGAATGAATATACCGTTTGTTATGTATCTAAGAAGGGGTATAAATACAGTGGTAGCCAACATAAAAACTTCATTCCATAATTATGATACCAAGAGTTACTACGCATACAAACTTTTTAAAAGCATTACATGTGCTTAAACCAAAGTTTCGAAAGGCATTAATAAAATCTTGTAACCAAGAAGAACTACATTGCATTTGTGAGTGCATTCACAACGTTCTTCAAGGAAAAATAACAATTCCTACAAAAGAAAAAAATAAACTAGAAAAATATAAACATATTCTAAGAAAGCTTATTTCGAAAGGAGCAAATAGAACGAGAAAAAACATTATCATACAAAAAGGTGGTGCATTCTTACCGATTATCTTGGGAGCCGTATTGAGTGCATTATTAGGATCAGTCACCAAATAACCACTATGGAAAATGCCAAAAAAATGATATTAATTGAACCCGAAATAATAGAAAAATTAAAAAATGATAACACAAACAGAAACGTGAACAATTTATCACGACTCGACGAAGAAATGAATCATGTTTTAAAAAAGAAAATAGATGATCGAGAAAAATGGCCCCTATATTTACAAACACTACAAAGATATTTGTATTTTATTGGCAAAGATCGAAAGCCTTTAGAAATACCCATAATATCGTTTGATGAAACAGAAATTATAAAAAAAGAAAGCCGTGAGGATCGCCCTCCAGAAGCAATACAAGACTCCTCGAAGATAGTCGAATCCAACGCTGAAGATAAAGAAATTAATTATACTAAAAGTCTTTTAATAAACCTTTTACCCAAGACATACAAAGCAAAAGGTGAGCTCTTAATAGATTTATTATTAAAAAATAAACAAAAAATTTATTGGGATGATAAAGGAACAGTTTACATCGATGACAAGAAAATTTATAAAAGCAACATAGTTGATTTACTCAACGATGTTATAAGACCGTTAAAAAATTCTTCACCAAACGGGTGGTTAGAATTTTCTAAGGCATTAAAGGAATTAAGAGTACCTTTGACTTACATCGGTAATCCAAGAAGAGCAACTTGCATCAATGTTATGTCCAATACTCCGAATTTTGGAAATCGATTTGAATCTAACGTAGAAAAAGATCACGAATATTCTACACCACCTTCAAGTACCATAACGCGTAAAGAAAAAGTCAAAAAGAAAATAGAATGGGAGAAATGGACTCCATATTAGAAATTAACGATATTTACTATGACATTTCTCATCCTGCTGGATATGGAAGTTTAAATCAAATAACAGATGCTATGAAAAATCGAATGACTAGAAAAGAAGTAAAAAATTGGTTAGAATCTCAAGAAACTTACACTCTACATAAACCTGTTCAACGACGGTTTCCTAGAAATAAATACATTTTATCTAATTTTAATGAACTTTGGCAAGTCGATTTAAGTGATATGCGATCTTATAGTGAATATAATGATGGTTTTAATTATATTTTGTGTATCATTGACGTGTTCAGTAAATATGCGTTTGCAAGAGCAATGAGAAAGAAAAATTCTGTTACAGTGAAAAAATGTCTTGCAAGTATATTATCTGAAGCAAAGGCGACTCCCACACATTTGCAATCAGACAAAGGGACTGAGTTTATTTCAAAAGATGTTCAAATGTTTTTAAAAACTTATAACATAAATTATTACACAACTAATAACCCTGATATTAAAGCAAGTATAGTCGAAAGATTCCAAAGAACTTTGAAGACTAAAATGTGGCGCTACTTTACACATAATAATACTTATCGTTACATTGATATCTTAGACAATTTGCTATATTCCTATAATCACAGTTTTCATAGAAGTATAAAAATGAGGCCTTGTGATGTTAATTCAAGTAATATTATGACTGTGTGGCGGAATTTGTATAGTGATAGTGATAGTACAAAATTATCTAAATCACACAAACCAAAATTTAGTATTGGTGATTACGTTAGAATCACAAAATATAAACACATATTCCAAAAAGGTTATGAAACTAATTGGAGTGATGAAATCTTTGTTATTACATCGATTATAGATAGGTCACCTTGGGTGGTATACACCCTTAAAGATTTACAAAATGAAACGATTACTGGAACTTTCTATGAAAAGGAATTGCAGAAGGTTAGTCATGATTCCTCTTCGAAGTATAAAATAGATAAAATACTGAGTACTCGATACTCTGGTCTCAGAAAGGAATTGTTGGTCAAATGGAAAGGTTATCCGAATAAGTTTAATAGTTGGATATTAGCTTCAAGTCTTGAGAAAATATGACGAGTGATAGTTTTTATTTAACGTTACCAAGTAACAGTTCAATGTCATATTTTCCTGAAAACAGAACCACCAACTTCTGTACAAAATTACCGAAGTCGATTAAATTAGAAGGAGAATGGTATGTTGGCATAGTAGAGTTTCAATATCCCTGTACCATGTTTACTGTTCAAGATCATGAAAATATTGTGTACGTTACCAAAAGAATGCAAGTTCCAGGTGATGAAGGAAATGAGTCGGTGGTGACATACAAAACTCATATACCAGCATCCAGTTACGAAAACATTGAAGATGTTTTAACAGCATGTAACTCCAGAGAAGCTTTTATATTACGTTATGACAAGATATCGAAATACATTACTCTCACTAATGAAGATAATAAAATTATTTCTTTACAATTTTCACCAAAGTTAAGTCTTCAACTTGGATTTGATCCAAATACTAATGTGGTTACTAAAAGAGTCAGTAAATTTCCTGCTAATTTATATTTAGGATTACCATCACAGTTATATGTGTACTGTGATATTATCGAACCCCAGATGGTTGGTGATGTCATGTGTTCATTATTAAGAATCATACCATTGGATCCAGCTAAATATACGTATGGATCAAATAAAATGCACATCTTCTCACCTCCACATTATGTATCTGTTATGCGAAGAGAGTTCGATACAATAGAAGTAGATATAAGAACGAACACAGGAGAAAACGTACCATTTCAATTTGGAACGGCTTGTGTTAAACTACACTTTAAGCGGAAATAATAATGTATCCGAAATACAATAATATCTGCCCTTATGAACATTACTATACGCATCAAGCCGGTTCCGGAGTTGGTGTGATTTATAAGGGCGCAGCACATCAACGTGGACACGGTATTGGAAGCTTCTTAGGTGGACTATTCCGTTCAGTATTACCTTTATTGTCGAGTGGGGCTAAAGTTATCGGTAAAGAAGCATTAAATGCTGGTGTAGGACTTTTATCCGACATGGTACACACAAGGCCGCTTAATGAATCCGTAAGAAATCGTGTTAAGGAAGCAACTTCAAATTTAAAAAGGAAATCAGATGAAAAGATAGATCAAGTCATGAGTGGTTCGGGATATAAAAGTAAAAGACAACAGTTACAAAGTATCAGTCAGTCGCAGCAATCAAAACGGAGAGCATTGAAAAAAACGAAGAAGAAGAACAATAATTTAAAAACTAACGACATATTTTCAGTGTAAAAAAAAAAAAAAAATAATAATAATAATAATAATTGTAATAATGTCTTTTTTGCACAATCATTCATGTGAATGTGTTAAGTCCGAGTTGGATTTATTTGCATTACCGTCAACTCAGACTAGTATTGAAAGTGGTCAGTGGGTTCACTACAAACCAATTTCATCGCTTAGTGATGATGGACCAATCGAATTTCAGATTCCTGGAAGTGGTGATGACTACATAGATTTATCACACACTTTGATACACATAAAAGCAAAAATTCTAAATCAGGATTTAACACCTCTGACAGCAACAACTACTGTGGCTCCGGTTAATAATTGGCTACACTCACTCTTTAGCCAGTTAGATGTTTATTTAAATCAAAAACTGATAACACCTCCAAACAATACTTATGGCTATCGAGCTTACATTGAAACACTACTAAATTATGCTCCATCAGCAAAACAATCACACCTAACATGTGGACTCTGGTATGAAGACACATCAGAAAAAATGAATTCAACTGATGAGTCAAATAAAGGATTTACTATTAGACAAAAATTGGTAAAGGAAAGTAAAGAGGTCGAAATGATAGGACATTTACATGGAGACATATTCAACCAAGAAAAGTTTTTAATTAATGGTGTTGAAATGTGTGTGAAATTAGTACGTTCTCGAGATACATTTAATTTAATGTGTTCGTCCAATGATGTAAAATTAAAAGTTTCCATTATTGATGCCACACTTATGATTCGAAAAGCTCGTGTAAACCCTACTGTTCTGCTTGCCCATCAAAAGGTTTTATTATCAACCTCAGCTAAATATCCTATTACTAGGGCTGAAGTAAAAGTTCTAACCATTCCAGCAGGTATTCAGGGAAAAACTCTTGATAATATTTTCCTTGGTCAAGTACCAAAGAGATGTATAGTAGGATTTGTAGATAATACAGCGTTTAATGGATGTCTTACAAAAAATCCTTTTGATTTCGATCATTATGGTATTAGTTCTTTTTGTTTATACATCGATGGAACACAGATTCCTTCCAAAGCTCTACAACCTGTTTTTAGCAACAACTTGTTTACATCAACTTATCATACTTTGTTCTCTGGAACAGGAATTCATTTCCTAAATGAGGGTAACGGTATTTCTAGAGCTGATTACGCTAATGGATACTGTCTAATGGCGTTTGACTTAACTCCAGATTTATCTGCCAATTCAACAGCTCATTGGAATCTTATTCGACATGGAAGTGTTCGGTTAGAAGTTAGATTTGAGACAGCTCTAACACAAACTGTTAATTGTATTGTTTATGCTGAGTTTGATAACATTATAGAAATAGATAAAAATAGGAACATAAGTGTAGATTTTAGTAGTTAAGTCCTAATTGTGTATGAAGACACATGTTTTCATGTTATTATGAATACCTTAGAAATAACAAAATGTTTAAAAAAATTATGTCATTTGCTGGAATTCAATGTTTATGCGGCTAATCGCATTCCTATACATGTTACACAACCTTTCTATATGATTAGTAATCTTGATCCTGATACTAGACCTGGATCACATTGGATAGCATTATATATCAACAATAAAGGAGTTGGCGAATACTTTGATACTTTTGGTCGTAAACCTGAAAGTTATCATTTATCATTTTTAAGGAAAAACACCAATAGATGGATTTATAATCATAAAGTTATTCAAAGTGTATTTTCGTCTGTTTGTGGTGAATATTGTTTACTTTATTTGTATTTCAAACTTAGAGGTATGTGTATGACAGATTTTATTGATATGTTTACTGATGATACTTTTCAAAATGATATAATGTTAAAGCAAATGTTTAAGACTTTCATAGTTTAAAGGTAAGCAAAAAATTTGTAAGTAAAAAAATGAAATAAAACTGTACACAAAAAAAAAATGCCTTTTACTTTAATCCCCTACCACAGAAAAAAAACCTATCAAGGAGTAATACAGAAAAAAAGAAATATAAATAATGTTGAATAAATTTATTCGTAATTAAATTAGATAACGAACCGGGGTCGTCTCATCGAAATAGTCATTATTTATTAATTATTACTTTATTCAATCTTTATTTTTAAAGGTATATTTCTTACAGTCAGGTACTTTGGTAATATCTTTGGAAATATTATAAATCAACTGTCGAGTTCGTTGGTGGTGCTTACTTTTGTTGTTAACGTAGTATTTCACTCGCACATCCGCATGTTTCCAGTGATCTGACTGTGGGACGTTTGTCAGCTTCTTCATCTCGTAAATCTCGATCTTTATGAGATGCGTTGCCGTCGATCCATCGTCTTCATTTGTTGAGATGTAAGCCATCCCATCTTTCGTTGCTCTTCCCACAGTAGATGATTGTATTTTAGGTTTTTTCTTCTTTGGAGGCTCCTCGAAGAATTCGTCGAGAGATTCGTTGTTCGGTCTATCTCTCTTGATTGGATATGGGGATGTATCTTCATCATCGGATGTTGGGAAGTAATATTGTTTATAGGTGTTTTCTTCGTAATCAACGGTGTTACCCATGCAACATGTGAGCTATAACAATGAATGAAAAGAAAAGTAAGTATTAAATAAGAATACAATAAAAACAACAGTATGACACGCACTGGAGAGTTGGTCTCTCAAAATAAGGAAGAGACACAAAGAAAAAAGTAAATTAATGTAATACTTACATCCATACTGTCTGCCATGTCCTCGGGTTACTAGGTTATACTTTGTCAATGGTTGAAGCACGACTTCGTAAGAACACAATAATGCGCATGCGTTTTATATTAGTTGAGATCCTTAGAAATGTTTCTTGCAACAACTTGCCTAAACGACCAAATACATTAAGATATCGGAAAGTAATGTCAATTGTTAACGAACAATGGAGGTGATTAGATAATGAGAAAGAATTGTGGACGGTCCGACGGTGTAATCGCCAAAACACAGCGATAGTTAACAATAGAGGCAATTAGATAAGGAGCAAGGGTCGTGTTATTGTTAACAATAGAGGTAATTAGATAACGAAGAAGGACCATCCGTGAGTAACGTAACTCGGAAACGGCAAGAGATATCGCTCTGGGACCCAGCGCAATCGATTCAAATGGGGGGGGTTTTCCTTTTTTTTTTTTTTTTTTTTTTTTTTTTTTTTTTTTTTTTTTTAGGTTTGGTCGACCCTTGAAACGACAGTTCTGGCTCACCAAAACAGGGTTGGGGACGCGATGATTCAGTGAGCCAGAACTGTCGAATACACACTACTGTTACCTATAGTAAATAATAATAATAATAATAATAATAATTATTATTATTAGCCCTCGCTGTCCCACTGCTGGGCAAAGGCCTCCCTCCATTTCTTCCATTTTAAATAATAAAAATGAAATAAATAAATATGTACAAAATTTGTTCAAAAACTCTGCTTGTCGTACTCGAGACTCGTTAAGTAGAAGTTACTCGAGTTGTATTCAAAACTCGAGTTAGGTTTGAGTCATGTTCTTTTTAGACTCGAGTCTGGGCTTCGTAGACTTGCGCTCGACTCGGCTTGAACTCGTGAGTGTTTTACGTCACCGAGCCCTGCAATGTTGAGTCGAGTTTATAAAAGACTCCCAAAATCTAGTTTTTTACAACACTAGATTACTTAGACAAAAAGCCTAACAAAAGCAGACAGGTCTTTAAAGGACACTAGGCAAGTCTAACTGCATCTTGCACTGCACGCAACTGTCCCCGCATCTGCACTGCATCCGCATTGCATATGATGTAGTCTTTCATAGAATTTCATACTTTACTACTCCTCACAACTGCGGCTGCACTGCGCACGCACACACTGCTGCTGTTGCGTTAAAATTTGGTCCACCCTTTAATGTTTTAAGAGTTAAAAGAGTTGAACTCTTAGTTCGTAGCGTATAAACTAATAGAAAATCTGCTATCCTTCCTTTTTTATGTACAGTCGCCATCAGATATATCGGAGCGGCCAAGGTGTCCAAATATTTCTGAGCAAGACTAAATTTCTATAAATTCTGCACTCTCCAAATGCCATTTATATCGCAACTACTGCAATGCCATAAACATCTGAGCATGCTGTTTTAAATTATCCCATAGCAGCCGGAACCAATGGCTTTTCGTGCAGTCTGACACACAAAATCTAGAAACATTTATTGGTCACCCATTTGGTTATAAACCGCGTCCTATGAAGTTTAACATTCGCAATCGGTTAAGAACTCATGAATGCAGCGCCTAGAACCTCCTCAGTTGATTATTATGGCAATCAATTGATGGGGCAAATGTTGTTTTTTTTAAAATTGGCTTTCGACCTTATATCAAGGGGTAAAGTTAAAATCATGGTGACCAATATATTGCCAGAGCACTATGAAGGGCTAAAGCTTTACTTCGTACATTCGATTAAACCTTTCAATTCAAACTTCTTTATTCTACGAAGTGTGGTGTGCGTTATAGATGCGAGCTTACGTTATATTAGAATAACGTCCAATTCACGACCATGTCGGGGTCCATTTTACCTTATTGATGTGATGTAGGTACATTAGAAATATGACATTAAGTTATAATGTGATAAGGAATTGTCTTGTATAAAATTATTTCAACACTTGTGTCACGTGATCGGTTTAGTAAGCATAACCCATCTACAAAATGTAACAGAACTAGATGGAATTGATTTTTTAAATTTTGTTTTGTGTATTACAAATGTTTTATGAATTTATAAAAAAGCTAATAAAATATTTTCTTGAACAACTTGCAGTTTTATTTTGTGGCTAACGCCAACATACAGAAAAGGTATATCCGAAATGAAAATTATATATTTCCAAGTACCATTTTAATTTCAGGGTATTTACTTTGATATTTATAATATAACACAATCAACAGTTATAATGGCGGTATTCACTCTATACGTAATGGAACATTTGTTTGCTGCATAATGTTTGACTCTTACGCTAAAGAGCTAAACAAAATACTAATAACGAATATGTGAAATTAGCATATTATGCAGAAAACTTAATTTATTGTGGACGGATAGTGCTTTCCATAATTCAATACATTAATTGCCAAAGTTTATCAGTTTTATCTTTTTCCATAATGTAATATATTAATTGCCAGTTATGTGTAACGCATGTATTCGCCACAAATTCACGATGAAAGTGAAACACCGCCTTAAAATGTAGAATAAGTACATTGAGATGTCCTTATATATTTAAATTATATATGAGAGCAGTAATATATACCTTAACAATTATCTAGTCATATATAATATCGGCTTAGATACGCTCACGATTATAAAAAATCAGTCTAAAATATATTAAGGCAACTTGAGAATATATACTCATTTTTTCATGCCATTTCGCATTTGCTTCTATAGACAATTATTCTGTGGTGGTAACACTCACTTTTGGTAATAGATAATATTACACATGATTTTGAATTCCGCATACAATCGACGCAAACCGCGCAGCGTAATGTAAGATTTATGAAATACCATTCTGCTGGTTTAACAGTTAAAAATTGTTACCCTTATTTTGTTATATCAACCAATACTTTTTATATAGTAGTATTCACTATAGTATGATATATTCTGGCAATCCAGTGTATATTTTGCTTGCATTTAAACTGCAATTTCGCAAAGCCTGAAAATTCAGTTTAGTGTTGGATTAAAACAAAACCTAAGATAATAAAAAATGTGGAGCTTTAGGTTTTTATTATTTAACTGAATCGTCATAACCATAAAGTATAATTGGAAGATAATAATTTAAGTAAAATAATATACTTTTTGTTGTAGTGTTGCAAATGCGAAGTGGCATACCTACACGCAAGTGTCCTGAGTATTTTGTAGGACCAACTACTGGTTTTAATGTAATTTTTATGAGTTAATTCGCTGAAAAGCACTAAGTAATTGAAAGCGTCTAAGATAATAATATGTACTATTACATTTAATTTTGAAAATTTACATCGCAATTAATATTTATTGCATATCGAAAAAAAAAATTATACATTGAAGTGCAAAATAGTTTAATCTTTATTTTTCATTACAACAATTCAAAGACATTGCCAAAAAGAAAATTAACAGTGAAAATGTAAGTAATAGTTTAGCTTTGCTAGTAGAAAACAATTTTTTAAATTGATAGAATAATTACAGTCCGATATTACCGAGCTGTATTATTATATTACTTAGTTATTGTAAAAGTCAATTCGTACTAATGTCATTAACTCCATGAAATTATGTCTGTCAATAGTTAGTTCAATTTACGGACGTTGTGGCGCTGTACCAAAGTTTGTGCTAAACCAACTAAATTAAAAATCTTATTTGATGCTTGAAGACCCTTCAATCACCATTAAAACCAGTAACGATAACTACAGAATATAACATGATTTGCAATACATAATGTTAATATATCAACATGATGGGGAAGATCAAACTTCAATAATTATGAGAATCAAAGAATATAAGCACACTCGATCGTTTCGGGGCGTTCAAAATATTTCGTTTTCATATTCGTATTTATGACAAAATGAAATTCTATGTCCTTGTCGTATATTCATAAAATAATCAATTATAACGAAACAGCAATAAGGTTTGAAATGGATTTATTACACACAATATATGCATTACCTATAAGATATCTTCTGCATTGATAGGTCAGTTTAGATAAACTTATTAACTGTCAAAACAAGTTAAAAATTGTATAGTGATAGCTAACAATGACGTAACTGTTACGCTAGACCAATTTAGTGTCTATAAACAACTATTTAGGTTACAGAAATACGTATTTAGGTATATAGGTAATCTTAAAATTGTTAATGTCTTGAATTATTGAATTGAATTGAATCGTAAGGTAGTGATTTTTTTACATTTCAAGACAATGGCGTTGTTGTCAACATCTCAATTGTTTATTTTCATAAATTAAGAAACTCAAGATAAACATTTTCTCACACTACTATTAAAAGTTATCAACACTGATTATAACTAATTAATGAGTTGTGCTTATATCTTGTCCGATGCAGTAATTGCGCGCTCTAATCGTATAACATTAATAATTTAAATTCCCCTAAATTCGCAAAACTCAACTTGCTATAATTTTTCATTACTACCGACCATAAACAATACATAAATATAAAATGCATCACATATATATACATAGACAACAAACAACAGTATTTAATAAACAAAGCAACTAGCTAAATATATACTTTCGTAATAATTTTGACCTATTCACTCGAGTGCTTTTTTTTGTTTTTAAACACTTTATGTGTTCGATCTTTATGGTCCAACGCTTGCATGCGAATCTAATTTCACGCAAGCACTTCGTCTCAGCAACAAACAACTATGATTGCTCGAGCCACTATGTTAACTAAACCTATTTAACATAGTAACATGCCTTAACACGAAAGTATATACTTAGCTTACATAAAGAACATCTTATATATAATTCACAAATAGATTTATTTGGTGTCGAAGAAAGACTATTAGTTTTTGGGAGAAATTTTTTACTTATTTAGAAAAAAAATAACAAAAATAAAAAAAAGAATACTCAACTTACTTAAGAAAGTATACGAGCTTTTGATATATTAAGAGATAAATATACAAATGTTTACATATCCATTTACATTATATACAATTGTATTTACAACGAACCAACATTTTTGATAAAGCTACTCACACACAACAAAGCATTTATTCTTATATACAACAATTATTTGATACGCAAACTAAATCGTAACAACATTACAATTTTGGTAATAGGAAGGCTATATTACAATGTATTATACACATTTAGTCCGTACATGTAATGTACTTACCCGAACACATACAAACAATTCATTATCATTATTCTAAGTCTTATTATTAACCCATTGTACCTGAGTATGATTGCTTTTAATTAATAATTTAACGATAACTCTGTATTAAGTTATTCCATTCAATTGTTTTGTGACTAACAAAATATCTGGTGTAATCATAAGTACGACGACATTTGGAAACATAAAAAATAATGTAGAATGAGAGCTTGTAAATTATAATTTCAACAAGTTAAAGTTTGTTATCGAAAATAATTAATAATGCACTTTTTATTCATTAGCAGGTAAATCAGCTTGTTTAATTGGTTTTCGACCTTATGTCGAAGGGATAAAGATGTGGTGTGCAATATATCGTTTTAGCTAAATAAAGGGTTATCTCTCACAATAGTCGAAAAAATAGTCAATCGAAAATACTGAACTTGTTACAAATGTCAGTTTGCAACTTTCTTAACATTTTTAGTGAGAAAGGAACATCATAAGAATGCAACGTATGGAATTCAACCGTTCTAAAACTAATTTCGACCTTGCCATAACAGTATGAAGGCATCAATTCGTCAAATTGTCATTGGGTCGAAACTTAAATTTACACTATGCTTATAAATTCGATACACGTGAACTCCGAGTGTGGTGGTCTCGCTAATGTTCAGACTTCGTCGCCGAGGTCTTGCACGCAGCTCTCGGCGATAGGAACAAATTTGTCATCAATCTCTATGAGTAGGATGCTTTTGTCGACATGAGATCGCAGCTTTGCGTCCCTGTGGGTCGGGGTCCATTTGTGCACCACCTTTAAGTACAAAACAAATAAGTTTATTTATAACTAGCTTTTATTTTTTTTTAAATAGCCTATGTTATTCTGCGTTTATGAAGCATTCTAATGGTGAAAGATTTTTTAAATCGTTCCAGTAGTTTTTGAGTTTATTCGTTGCAAACATACATACATACATACAAAAATATAAAGCTTTCCCCTTTATAATATTAGAATAGAAAACTTATCAGTGACGATTTATAACTAGCTTTTATTTTTTTATATAGCCTATGTTATTCAGCGTTTATGAAGCATTCTAATGGTGAAAGATTTTTTAAATCGTTCCAGTAGTTTTTGAGTTTATTCGTTGCAAACATACATACATACATACATACAAAAATATAAAGCTTTCCCCTTTATAATATTAGTATAGAAAACTTATCAGTGACGCACGATTATGATCTCTAAAGCTAAGTAACTAAAACCACAGAGAAAGATCAGAGACGTCACTTTGCAAAATCATTTTACTTAATAGCAATTATAGCAGCGACAAATTAAGTGCAAATCAGTTACAGTTATGCTAGCGTAGTCCTAATCCTAGTTGTTTTTCTACTTACAAACTTGTCGGTAAAGTATCAATTATAATCTTTAAAGCTAAGCTACCAAAACGCAAACTGCTTAGTTCAGTTATGCTAGACATACTTCTTGAAATACCCATCGTTACAGTAGAATACGATACTAGACAGTTAACGTTAAAAAAATATTTCAAATGGTAGTTCTTCAGTGGAGGTTTCTCCTGGTGCTAAGACACCCGGATTGGTGATATCGTGTAAAGTGCACTATCTTTGGTGATTCTGTGTAAAGTTCACTACCATCTTCAACCTTATCGTCCTTTACCATCAGGAGATACAAAGGCCCAAGCTTACGAAGAAAAATCACGCGCAAATTAAACTCTATAACCAAACGGTTAAAGTGTTAAAAACAGCGATCTTACCAGTCCGTCCATTCCAGCGAGAGGCACCCAACTTCCCCAATAGTTCCTTCCTCCCCTCTCCCTCTGATACTCCGACGGCCACTGCACATCGATCCTTCTCCCCAAATTAATACAATCGTAAACCCCTAAAGGTTCCGTTATCAAAACCTTACTCCCAACACTGACGTTCATCTTCAACTCACTCCTCCCCGAATCCGAACGCTTAATCTTCGTCTTTATCTCTTTGACTTTAGGGTCCTTTTTCGCTTCCTTCTTGAGAACCGATTCTTTGTGTGACAAGTCTGAATAGTGCGTTTCTTTGAGCGGTATCGATTCGGGCTTTTCTATGTACCGACCGGTGAGCTCACGATAGCTTTCGCGCTCATGCCGTATGTCCTTACTGAGTTTGGATAGATCTTTAGACGTGCCCTCGTTTATAAAGTATCTGTAATAAAATAAAATAAAGTTTGGTATATGTATCTTATCTTATCTTAGTGGGGCCTGCTGAGGTTTCCCTCTCGCAGTAACACTTCGACCCATCGGGATCTTTTGTGCAACCCCATGCTTTCACTCTTCTTCCTCTGTAAAGATAGTTGCCATAAGTTTGGCAACGTCTTTAAGAGCGAAGAGCCTGAAGTCCTCCGGTTTCTGATAGGCCGACCCCAGGAGTTCCATTCTTTTCCTAGCCAGAGAGTCGCAGTCACACAGTAGGTGCTGCATTGACTCCGTTTCCTCTCCACATGCCCTACACAAGCTATTTGTTGATAGATGCATTCTGTGAAGCATTTGTTTTGTGGCATAGTGCCCTGTCAAGGCACCGATGGTTAGTCGGGCCTGCCTTCTACTGCCTCCGCATATGAACTTACTCCGTCCTAAGGCGTTTTCGCCTAGAAAGGATTTCGAGTGTTTCATACCTGGCTGCTCTTACCATTCGATGCTGTGCATGTTTTGGTATGTGTATAAAATAAGCAACAACATTTATTCGGAAACAACAACAATTCATAAAAGTTCGTTTTCAAAATAGATTCGTACAGTCACGAGTATTAACATGCATACACTTTTGACTAGTTATGACTCTTATTCCAATGTATTAAGAGTCATATTATTTACATGTTAATGCTCGTGAGTGTACCGGGACACAAACACCGGGATACTGAAAAAGCGACGATATATTTTTAATAAATAAAAACTGGGTCCTAAATTTTTACTTATCCGGAAAACATAGTTATAATGCCGCTAATATAATATAAACAAACAAGTATAGGAGGAGCTCGATGGCGCAGTAGTTAACGCGCCCGGTCTGCGAGTGCTGAGGTTAAGCAACTTTTGCAAAGGCCGGTCATCGGATGGGTAACCAAAAATGTATCATCTCGAGTTTTTCCGAGCTTCGGAAGGCACGTAAAGCCGTTGGTCCCGGCTGCATTAGCAGTCGTTAACAACCACCAATCTGCACTGGGCCCGCGTGGTGGTTTATGGCCCGTTCTCCCTATCCATCCATAGGGAAGACTCGTGCCCCAGCAGTGGGGACATAAAATGGGATGATGATGATGAAACAAGTATAGTATAGTTATTTTAAAGAAGTAATTAAAGTAATAACGGCAATCCTTTAACATTGAAAAAAACAAATCTCTTATTTTAACAGAACGGAACAAAACAATCAAGATATCTCTGTGATGTAGCATCTGAACATTTACTGCTTTACCACAAAACGATGGCTAAAGTTAGACAATGCTTAAGGCGAATGGTAAGGCACAGTAGCGCCTCCAATTGATAATTTGACAATTACTAACGGACCGGACCGTTTTTTAAACATTACGTACCGTCCGACAACAGGAAAGCATCCATAGTATTTATTTAATAATTGTGCACTAGTTTTTGTTGCGTGGTTTATTCACAAA
Organism: Eudonia mercurella; assembly: GCA_963082485.1. NCBI lineage: Eukaryota > Metazoa > Arthropoda > Insecta > Lepidoptera > Crambidae > Eudonia > Eudonia mercurella. The sequence continues at coordinate 7,084,889 of OY720036.1, read as the reverse complement.
ACGGGCTATCGCATTTATTCACAAACAATGGCCACTGTTGGTGTTAGCGAATGAATACAAAAACAAACCTAAAAGTAGTGCACAATTATTAAATAATAGATGTTTGCCTAGTGTCGGAAGGTCCAGAATGTTTGAAAAAAAATCCAGTTTAGCAGTTATCAAATTAAATCCCTTCGCCTTAAAGGTGCGCCGTCCGTAAGTGACAAATGTCATAAATATTTTATTTGAAATGTCTTCGTCCATATTTATTTGATGCCGCGCGGCCATACTAATTTTGTATGGGGAATTAAAGGTGCTTAATAAAAAAAAATAATTTAAATAACCGCTTGAAAAATCGAAAATGTGAGACGGACGATTTGTAGTTAAGACATCGGTGATTGCTTAGACAAAATCAGAGGTAAAATAATTAAGATAAACTATAAGATATCAACTAAACGCCGCCACTCGTTTTCATGATTTTTGCCCAACTTTAAATGATATTGTAGAAAAAACTATAGTGTGATATGAATTTATGGATCGGACTAATTGTAAACACGTTCCCTTTGATACTAAATACATATTTTGTTTATGTAATACTATAGTTTTTTCAATTATATCAACTTAACCGTGACTTACACTTTTGTTATTTTTGGTCGGCGCCGGCGCACCCTTAAAACAGATGCTGTAATATTTTTAGACGGACACACTTTTAAAAACGTATTTCGTATTATTAAAGACATTGTTTGATATTGAACACTGTTTTGTAGTACAAGGGTTAAGGGAAAGTTTAAGAAAAAAGCACCTGCATGATGAAGTGAAGTGAAGCATGTTGTGTATCAATCGATAAAATTAATATTAAGTTAATATATTATTCAAAGTGAAAATGCATGCGAATTATCAAAACATTATTAATATCAAATATGCGTCGTGATGAAAGTTATGAGAGATTGATGCCTGATTTCACCGACGACTCCTAAGTTTACGATAACTGTCACCTAACATGGCTTAAGCCATGTTAGGTGACAGTTGTTGGAGCAAAACCGTCACCTAAATTGGCTTAGGGGTCACCTAAAACTTAGGGGTCAATGGTGAAAATGGGCATAAGGCTTACATTCAGAGACATGGCTTTGTTAGTGAGCCGTCTTACTGTGGTTTTGTTGGGGATCTCTTTTAAACACACTCAGTGCAGTCTCAATATCTCAATTTATTTTATAATTTTCTACTTTGCTATCAAATTGGGAATTATAGTAATGATAGTATTAAAGTAAGTTAAATAGATAAAAAAATTATAATATTCCCAGATGACACTAATATATACGAATAGTATAGGTACGTATATATGTATATGTTATAATTTATTAAGATGCTGTGAGCAATAGAGTATGTATGTTGTATGTCCAAATTTATACGTTTATGTAAATTGTATTGTTGTTATGTTTTTGTATTGAATGATTTGTATCTTGTAACTGTGCCAAAGATGAATACATAAATAAACAAATAAATATATACGTACAGTTTAGTCGTTTATCTGACCTATTAAGTCACATAGCAGTTATAATGACTTTGTGATACGACTGAATCGTTGGTATACTGTATCATCAACGACTCCATGACAAAAGTTTTGATTCTATTATTTTAACTTGTGAATCGATAAAATTACGCAATTGAATTTCTACTGTGTCTTGTCTTGTGTCTGTCTGATTCCTATCTAAACTATTATTTTTATCATTTGAATATAACATAAACCATTAAACATATGCGTACGAGCACTAGCGTCAACACAGAGTGAGTTTAAAATCCTCTGAATGTCACCCTCCAGAGTAGTGCGGTGATTAGTCTACCTTTTAAAGTCTCTCTCTTGCCTGGCGTTTCTGTTGGCGATGATCTTGCAGTCGGGCAGCGAGAGGTCGAGACCGCTCGGCGTCAGCGCTAGGTCCTCGAGCGAGGACTCAGCGCTTGGAGCCCGCCCGCTTGATACCTGAATAGTTGAGACGAGTTAAAAGGGTTTACGGTAAAACGGAATCCCATGAAAACTTTCCGCGTCTGTGGTTAAACCACCGGTCTCAGACTCAAGAGTAGTATTTTTTTTTTATTTTTTTTTATTCAGGACAATAAACAATTACACAATAACAAATATGTCATACATAAATATAACCAAATGGAATCATTGTGCAACCAGCGACATTGTCCACAACAGAGGTAAAAAAAAACAACAACTAAGTACAATTAAGACAGGAACATTAAAATGCAACATGCAAAGACTTGCATACAAAATATAGAATAAATCCGCAATACTATATTGGTGACAATTAAATTGTGCTTTGTATAAAGAATTGTATATAAACAATTCGAATTTGTTTAAGATTAAAACTATTATAAATAAACTTTAAATAAAACTATTCAACAAGTGCCTGTAAGGTGTGCTTTTTAAACTGACTAGAGGTGAGAAGAAAAATGTCCAAATCATTTATATTGTCGTTGCATGACTGTACAATACGCGAAAGAGGGATGCGCTGCCCTGCATTAGATTTGGAAAAGTGTGGCATAAAAAGACGATGAGTAGTGAGATAGTACTCTGAGTCTTGTTCGCCTAGCTAGCTAAGTTATCTTAATATGTTTACACCGAAAACACAAATGTTGAAAAAATTTCCACGAGCAGGATTTGAACCTGCACCCTTCTGACATTCCGGGTCAGGTGCTCTTCCAATTGAGCTATCGTGGTTCTAACCAGCCCGCCGAAATTATTCAACACTTTTTACTTTGTAAGCCAAAGGCGCCCATTCAATGTCAACAACTACCGTCATTAACATCCGATCATAATATTTTTACAAATATTAAAGATCAGTTAAGAAATAAGCAAGCTATTTTATAAAATGTTCAAAATGATTTTTAAAGCAATATTTGTTGCGAACAAATTACAAAAACACAAATGTTGAAAAAATGTTTACACCGGTTATCTTAACACCGGTCTCAGGCCAAGAGGTCCCGGGTTCGATTCCTAATGGGGAGTACATGTTTGCGTACTCCGTTTGGTTGGTGGTAGGGCTTGTTTGTCCGCCTGGCTAGCTATCACCATCTTATCTAAATATGTCGTCATAACATCAATGTTTGTAGCGTTATTTTGTCTCGACAGTAAAAGATAAGATAAGCCACTTTCTAAGTAGTTGAGGAGTGTATTTTAATACAGAGAAAAAAAATATAAGAGAGTCGCCATATCTGGTGGTCTATATCCGTAAAGGTAGACACTGACCGAAGCATTTTGCCGTAATGTAACTACACGTTACATTACGGCGAGCATTCACATGGGCAGTAGTACAGTGAGCCAAGCCGCTCGCCGCTCACTCCGCGTACTTCAGTATATCGGTCAGTCAGCAATGCCGGAAGCCTTAACATATCAAGTCTCCCAGCTCCTATAGTCCCGGGTCTTTTAAGCGGGGCGTGAAACGGCATTTATGCAGGCCGTCATGAATGGGTGCGCTTGTTACCGTGCTTGTTCTACGGTGAGGAGCGCTCTCATTATTTTGGACTGCATCGGCTGCTTACCATCAGGCAGGATGTGGTCACTATGACGTGTCAATATAAAAAAAAAACAAAGTACGCCGCGAATGGTACGTAACAGTTAAATTTCAATGATACGCTCTGGTCTATCGCCACCATAAAGATAATTACCTGGGAAAAAACGAAGTTTATAAGCTAAAAACGATAATAAACACAAACCTTAGCACTCGCCGCGCGTCGGGGTTGCTCTCGCCAAGCGCCGTCCCAACCGGATCCCGTGGAGCCCTTACGAGATTGGTTAGCCACATAAGTTACAAAGTACATAATAATATATTAGTTACAAAGGCGATTAAAATTGGAGTAGACCCCACAAAATGCAAAAAGGCGACCAGGTAGACTAAGACGAAGATGGCGGGACGACTTAAGATGGGTTCAAGAAGTAAATAGCGTGATGTTGCAGGGGACCGGAAGGTGTGGAAGAAGTGTGGGGAGGCCTTTGCCCACGAGTGGGACAGCTATGGCTGATATAATAATATAACAATAAATAATTTATTCAGTTCATTAGCATACAATTAATTGTCAACATTTTAAAGATCCCGATAGGTGGAGGTACTACTGGGAAAAGAAAACTTCCGCAGGCCCCACTAAGATATGTAGTTAAAAAATAAAATAGTCTTCATATTAATATGTTAAGAAAAAAACTTTGTACCCTTTTTAGGCACATTGTGCGCTCAGAGGAGTGTGAGACTTGGTTAACAAAAAGATAAATTAATGTATGTATAATTTGTGTTACAAATACATTTAATTAAATAAACATACTCTTCGAAGTATTGGGTCCGTACCTATGAAATTTACGTTTTTTTCTTACTTATTAATAGGTGTATTACTTCTAAGTCTTTTTTTTATATTATTATACATCTTTAATTAGGACTATGTTACTTCATCATCATCATCAGCTCATATATGTCCCCACTGCTGGGGCACGAGCCTTCCCTATGGATGGATAGGGAGAACGTGCCATGAACCACCACGCGGGTCCAGTGCGGATTGGTGGTTGTTAACGACTGCTAATGCAGCCGGGACCAACGGCTTTACGTGCCTCCCGTCCGCACCCCTATTCTCGTCAGACGACGGTCGCTATTCTGTTTTTACACCAAAATCGTTTTATCAATCAACCGGTTCCTTATTACTTGCTCGGTGTTAAAAGTATTTTTTATACTTAATGACTAAAAAATACTTTTAACACCATTGGTATACCAATTACGATCAGCTGAAAATTTATGGCGGGAATGCAAATCTGCAACTTGTATATAAAGATAACCACATAATTGTAAGTCAGTTTTTTCAAAAATTTCTTGCCATGAGCAAGGTTTTCTCTAGTTTTCTAGTGACATTATATGATTAATAGACAATTTTCAACCACTAGTCACATCGAATACGCCTACCTGCCCGTCTAGACACCCGCTGCCGTGGGCCTGGCAAGCGGCCGGCTCCCGAAGGTTGTCGGAGGCGGCCAGCAGTCGGAACGACGCCGGCATCGCCCGCTCACGCCGCATGCGGCTGCGGTTGCTGGCCTACGAAAACAACAGGCTGGTTACTTTAAATAAATATATTTATCAAATATTTTATAAAATACAGTGAAAAAATTAAATGCCTACCCGACCCAACCAGGAATCGAACCTGGGTCTTCCGCAATCCGGGCGGCTGCACTGACCATTATGCTACCGGGAAGGCTGACGTAAGCAATGAATTCTTTCACTGCTTTTTGATTTTTGACTGCTTTTTAGCGGCAGAGTGCCATCTATCCAACGGTTATTGCAACCGATGGCTGCGCAGATTCATCTTTACAGATGAAATAGCACAAATGTAATAACACAACGATATAGTAAACTTTACTTTTTATTTTTGTAATTGCTGCAATGTAGCTGAATTAAATATTCTATAAAACACATATATACTCAATTCAGTTTCAGTGCAGCAATTAGCATTTTAAAAAATAAAAAGTTAAATATATTTTTTTATTTTCTCTTGCAAAATTAATTAATTTAATTTAATTTCGAATTTTGATCATTATGTATCCAACTAAATATTATGTACTGTGTTGTTTAAAGTTTTTTATATTAGATATTTTATTGTTAAGATTAAGTGCCTAAATTCTTATTGTCATTGTTTGATATGCAGCAAAAAAAAAAGCTGATTATTGATGTTTGTGTATAACCGGACCACCCGTTACGGTATCCGCAGAATACCAGCGTCGTGGCACTCTGTGCCTCGGCTTAAGCTGAGCGGGGACCTATTTGGCTTTGTTGTTTTTTCTTTTTAAGTTGTTGTATGTTGTATATTTATGCCAAATATTTATTCATTCATTCATTCATTCATTCATTCATTCATTCATTCAAAGGGTAACTTAAAACGAATACAGAGTTCTAATATTAGGCAGAAAGAGAGTAGATTAGATTAAACCCGATTTGTGAAAGACTAGTGTCTGAGTTAAGTTCACAAAGAACCTGTATTACAGTTCACCAGAGCCCCCACTCCGCGGTTATACGACCTGATTATGTGTAGGTATTAATATTGTGGAGAAAGTAACAACACAATGGAAACTTATTAAACTAATGATAAAATAAAAATAAAATATGAACCTATAAATTTAGACATACTAACATTTGCATGTTATTTGTAATCTTTATGGTGAACACTATCCACACTAACCACATAGCAGTAATCATTTAATTAACCAACAGCGTGATCTTAAAAACATTTCGTATATATAGGAATAATTAATGGTAATAAAGGTTTACTCTAAACTAACTATAAGTACTATTTATTGACAAATAAAATAAAATCAGCGAATTTACAAACCTATGATATTCAATCTTTCAACTGAGTAAAGAATATTCGGAGAAAAATTAAAATTAGTTTAGTTAAAATAATTTTGTAAGTTACGGCACAATTTGAAAAATAATTGCTGATTGCCACTGAGTATGTTCAGCTTCACCAAGCACCGTCAGAGATTTTTTAGAGGGAACGGCATCACACACTAGTGCGTGTCCCCGTGCCCTACTAGATTCTCCGAAGGGTTCGGATCGGATCGGAGAGCGGAACAACCCCTAGGGCGCCTTTAAAGGCTCGGACTTCGGCTCGGGTTGACCGGGTCGTAGGGTTGGCAAGAAGCGCCCAGGTACATGTCTGTACCGTACCGGCCTGTCGTACCCTTGCTCTACGAGTACGGTGTCTTGGGCTTAAACTAGTGAGCATGTTTGTGTATTCTGTAAATGTGTAGTGGCATCACCTTACTGGGTTCGCCAACCCGCCTGTCAAGCGTGGCGAATATGGCGAAAAAGTTTCTATGCCAATATTGTTTTCATAAAAAAAGACTTGATGGTTCGTAGGACAGTTTCTTTGTTTCTGTTATGGTATCGGACTTTCTCATACTGTCTTAGTTAATAAAACACTCTGTATACGGTAAAAGTTCATCAGAAAATTTCAACCGAAACTGGGCCGGATGAAACCTATAAGCCGGATACTTGTACATAAACTTAGGACATATAATATCTACCTATACGGGTATTGTTTATATGTTTTAGATATTTGCCTGACCTACATCTAATCTATATATCTCAAAAGATGTAGTAGTACAGACAGTTATAGAGATATAGCAAATGGACCGATTACTTTAATACTGTAACAGTTACTTTGTAATATAAACATTAATATCAATTTTAAATAACTTGTTTCAGTCATGTTAAGAATATGGCACTATTGGAGATCGACTCGGACGACGTGCCTGCATTCGTGGCGTAAGAGCTGTAAAAGCTGGCTCCCGTCACTTTCGACCACGTCGACGTCACCAGGCTGTTAGATAACGTCACTTCCCTCAAGACGAGCCTGACCGAGGTACAGTGTAAATGGGGATGTCGACCTGTTTTTTATTTGACCCAAGCATGAATTACTGTAAATCCCATACCCCCTTATGTGTGTATCGACCACCAGGTGGCCGATAACAATTAAAATTCTATTGTGTCTGGTACTGCGCACTCAAGGGGATACAACTTCTATTAAACGTAATCGTTTTGACAGTTACTAAAAAGTTATCTATATTGACTAACCATCCAACTAGCTAATTGGAGGCCTCCGATATAACCATAAGTTGTGAGTTGCGTGCCTAAGTAGCGTTGTTAAGGGGGTGCCGCGCGGAATTTTGAAAATTTACGTGTTTTTAAGTCACTGGTGCTAGGCGCTGAATAGGTCATATACATTAAAAGAACTAGTGTAGGTTAGCTTGATCCTTTCACAAGGCCATGGTTGTCTTGGAATTTGAAACAAATACCCAGAAACTGCATAAACAATACGTAAAAGTAATGATATATAAAATTTATTTCTTCAGAAACTTTGTAAATATAGCACAAATGAAACAATGACCCGACATCAAAATGTTTGTATTAATATTCCGCAGGCCACTGTTGTCTTATTTTTCAATAAAAAAAATATGAATATGAAAATATTAAGACTTTTATTATTTTTTACCCAAACGCCTATGATTTTACGAAAGTAAACATTGCTCTAATTAAATTACTAGCCTACTCTGTACAGATATTAGTGTGCGTGCGTATTCTTGTCGTGCGCCGTTGTCACACCACTGCCACGCGCCGCTCGCTCGCTATCATAAAGAAACTTGAAACTCGCAGTTTTGCGTCCGCGCTGCACCCCCTTAAACAGCGCTGCGTCGGTATGTAGGTCACCTGAGGCCTCCAACGTAAACACTCGTCGCGGGCGCAGCATGCATCCATAGTTTTGGGTCGGCTCATATGGTACGAATCTTTGTTTGTATGCCAATGTATTGAAATTCGTGACCTCAGAGCGCTGTCATGTCACTGATATGAGCGTTTTAGCGGGAAATTTATGTTACACTAAATATAAAACACATGATGATTATGCGACAAAAAATTCTGTAAAAAATCAGAGTCTATATTAGGTACATATCTATCAATTTGAACACTTTTCCAAAGATTTTCAACAACCCTATTGGAGGCCTCCTATATATAAGTGATTTGCGTGCCCAAGTAGCGTTTTAGGTCACCTGAGGCCTCCAACGTAAATACTCGTCGCGGGGCGCAGCATGCATCCATCGGCAGTTCTGAGTCGGCTCATATGGATGCGTCACCGGCCGCCGCTGCGACCTTCCGCTCCTCCGTGGAGGAGCCGAAGGGGCGGAGCTCCGCCCCGGCGGTAACGTGACGCGTTTGCGCGTCAACGCCGCGTGCAAACGCCGCTGGCGCCGCTGCTGCCAGCCGACGCGCCGGCGCCGCTCCGCAACCTGAGCGACCAATGGTTAAGGGGGAAAAAAATCCCGCTTGTAACTTCTGAACCACAGAGGCAGAAGGAAAAGTGCGCCAATGGACAAGGACATGAAGGTGATGAAGAGGAAGAAGCCTACCAGCCGTAACCTAAGGCACAGCACCGACAGGGCCGGCGATGTCGACGACGCTGCTATAACTGTCACGACTGCATTACTCCACAAAGTCAGAGGAGATGGAGTATATCAGAATAAAAGCCAAATACACCCTAAGAGTCGAGAGTTTTATTCGTTTGTGGTGAGAGTGCTGACCGACCATCTGTCGACTTTGATGAAGGAGGAATTATGGGCTAAAGATGGCCTGTAGCATACCGGCGGTTTAAAGATCAGTTACCAGAGACCGTGTTGGCGGAATGTACGACGAGTAAATTAAGTGCAAAACAACTAACTTAGGTATTACTTGTTATATAATAATAACCATTGTTTTATATTCGTATATATGTTAGTATGTATCTATGGAACTGTGTAGCCCGATTACAAAATAATAAATTAGAAAATACTTGGAAAATTTTTGAAACGTGCGTAATGTTTTTTTGTATTAGAATTAAATAAGATTTTTTTAAAGTCTATAGGTGTCTCCAGTTCCTCCGTTATACAGACCTGCCTAGAAGGATCCTTGCCGGCGGTGCGCGCGCGCATATTGCGCTCCCTACGCGCGCCGGGCGCGGAACTCGCTCGCTCCTCGCTGCGTCTACGCGGGGAGCTGTTGTCTTGTGTGCTACCGTACGCTGAGAAAACGGGCAAAGGGTTTAAACTTCAGATTATTTTCTATACTATACAACATGTAACAGAAAGGTGTGGTCAAAATGAAGAGATCCAAAGTATATCCGATCTAGATCTTGTATGTGTTGTTACTGAGACATAATTATTAACTTTAGTTTGTCATGCAATTGTAAATTAAATATTTAATTTGCGAAGTCATGCGCGCGCATAAGCAAGCAGCAGTGATCATAAATGTAAGTACTCAGAGGTTGCTATACCAGTAGGGATGTGACTTGTTTATTTTGATATGACGTCACAATAGAAAATAATTAATTAAAAATGGCATAACAAATTAAAGTTAATGATTATGTCTTAGTAACTCTGCATACGAGATCTAGATTGATACACTTTCGATCTTTTCATTTTGACCACAAGTTTCTGTTACACGTTGGATATTTGTGAACTTTATAGAACCTTCAAATCCTGCTCGTGGAAATTTTTTCAACATTTGTGTTTTTGTAATTTGTTCGTAACAAAATTTGCGTTAAAAAATTATTTGAACATTGTATAGTAATAGCTTGCTTACTTCTTAACTGATCTTTAATATTTGTAAAAATATTATGATCGGATGTTAGTGACGGTAGTTGTTGACATTGAATGGGCGCCTTTGGCTTTCAAAGTAAAAAGTGTTGAATAATTTCGGCGGGCTGGTTAGAACCACTATAGCTCAATTGGAAGAGCACCTGACCCGGAATGTCAGAAGGGTGCAGGTTCAAATCCTGCTCGTGGAAATTTTGTCAACATTTGTGTTTTTGTAATTTGTTCGCAACAAAATTTGCGTTAAAAATTTATTTGAACATTTTATAGAATCTGCAAAAGGTTCAAAATCCACCTGTATAGTTAAGTCGCCCGCTCACGTTCGATAATGACTGATTTTTTAGTCGGTGAAAATGAAACGTATGGTTTCTATGTTGCAACGCACACGTTCTACAAAAAGTCGATCACAAAATACTCGGCGAAAGAATCGGTCCGATTGTCGATCCTACAAAAAAATCGGCCGCGGGCGGGCAGCGTTATGCAAATAAATATTTTGACTTGATTTGACTTGATTTTAAAGTTTAATCGAACACTACACAATTAAATGAAACGCCTTTTAAAATTCTATTTGCGTTTAATTTATCTGTGACAACGGACCCTGTAAAGAGTTGGAAACTTCGGTATAACATTAAATGTAACAATTTAAAGTTTTATTACCAAGTCAAACTTCTTTAATTTTTTTGTTACAAAGTCGGCAAACGGGCACATGGTACGATGATGAAAATCAACCACCGCAGCTCATGGACGCTTGCTTCACCAAGAGTGTTGCCGTCATATGACGTCACTATAATTATATATTAATTGATTTTTTTTCCACTTTTTAAGTTACATAAATGCGCGTTTTATTAAAATCAAAAAGTGGTTGACGCTTTGAAGATCTGCTATGTGATGTCATTTCTATTTTAAACTAGTGGCCCGTCCGCGACTTCGTCCGCGTCAAAATTCGTATCCCGTGATAGATATAGATGATTTGGAATTGACCTCATCGCCAACATCCGTTTAACCACCTATTATTGTGCGTGTTTATGAATACGTCTAAAGAATCTCACCGGCTTCTTCCAAGGTCCTCTCGTGCGAGTGCTCCCTAAGTAGACCCGCCAGCGAAGCTAATGTTGACGACGTCGGCTTGCCCGCGCTCGCCAGACTGCCGCGAGTGCCCGCTACAACAAAATATGATAATGTAAACAAAAAGTTCTCTGTTTACACAATATGATGGGAATCACATTGTCTTTAGAAAAACCCTCAAACAGTTAGTTGCATTTCTGGGCTGCTTTACAAAGCTTCTCTTGGAAAGAGAAGAATTGCGCATTCATTATTTTTTGAGAAAAAGTTTTAGGGAATGTCGTCTCGGTAACCGCGGAGCATTCGGGAATGGAAGGGAATAATAGCGTCGTTAAAATCGTTCGCTTCGCCTAATTCAGCTAAATTTTATATAAGGACTGGAGCGTAGCAGGCTGAGTCCTACCGAGTAGCCATTCGAAATACGTATCGTCTCACCCAGCGAAGTCCTGGATTTTATTATTTTATTTTATTTATTAGTTAGGCGCACCAACGAACAATTCACAATTCATTTCAGTTTGTAAGATAAGGTTAAAAATAGTGAATCGATACATTTAAAGGAGCGTACAGCACTCTCTATAAAAATATGACAGTATTATTATAATCATTTCAGTTTGGTTAAAACAAAAAAAAGGAAAAAGGAATACTCGGCAGGAAAGCTGCCAAATACCAAATACTTAACAATTTTACTTGATTACACTCAATTATAACATTATTTTAATAAGGTATATTACTTTTAAAATATTCTTATTATAACATTAAATGATTTCGGAACAAACAAAGCATAAAGTTATTAAAAATATATTAAAAAAAAAACAAAAAACAAAAAACAAAAAAAAAAACAAAAAAAAACGATAGACGCAGCGCGCTGCGGCGGTGCGTGATATACCTAAATGGGATCTGTGAAGTGAGTCCTCAAAAATAAACATATGAAATATCTGGGGGCACGGCCGTGCCCCCACCAAGTCGAGCAAAAAAGCGTCACGGCCGTACCATCCTTTTCTCGAAGCAATTCAGACCATTTTCGACCCCCTGTAACTTCGTTGTGGATAAAACTAGAAGACTGAAATTTTCAGTAACCATGCAGGCATTGTAAAGACACGTATATTTCAAATTTCATTCAATTTGAACCAGTATTTTAAGAATTATAACGGGTCAAATTTCTTAATTTTGTCACTCACTGACTCACCGATCATCAAAACTCTAAGGCACTTTTAGCAGACATAGAAGCTTCAAATTTAGAATACAATGAGTGTTTAGTGTATAAATCAAGGAAAAACTAAAATATTTTGCAGTTTCGGTCCAGTTTTCTAGATACACCAACTGCATAAATAGCTTTGTAATCCCATATAAATGTATAGGATTACAAAGTTACATGTGCAGTTAATGAATCCACTGATTCATGTATAATATAATGGAATAATAGGTTCAGTTAAATTTTTCAATATTGGCTTTATTCGTAACGATGTTTTATTTTATTTATTTTACGGCAATTATTATTATTGCGTGCGAAGCCGCGGGTTTAAGCTAGTCCCATATAAATATAGGCGCATGGTAGTGCCCCTGCCAAATCGAAAGGAAAAAAGTAGAACTGTCTCTACAAAATACAAAAAGAAATGAGATCCCATCAAAAACAATACTTGTCAAAAAACCAAGTCTCGCAACTCAGTTGTTCTGCGGTAAAAAGTTGTGAGATCCATGTAATACCAAGTCGGTTATTAATTTATTCAGTCTCTACTTAAGAGGGCGTATAAACCTAGAAAAAAAACAGATTCCACCCGCGCCCCTTTCACGCCCCGCTTTCGTCCGTGCGTGCGGCGTGGCGGCCAACGCAACAGATTGGCAGGTCGCTCCCTCGTGTGTACTCGTGTTTAGTGCAATCGCGCACAGTATACCTAAAATAATCAGATAAAAACCGGCTAAGTGCGAGTCGGATCACCTAGCTGTACTTCGAAACACTAAAATACTCTTTGCTGGTGGTAAATAATACGCAAAGGTAAGTAATGATATCATATATTTTTATAATATATTGCTACTTTAAATATTTAATATTGTTTTATTTTATAAAGGCGTAGGTGCCATGAAATCTTTAAGCATTTTTGTATTATGTAGATTATTTTTTTTATCATGTAGATTATATTATCCCTTTCAGTCGCACTTTGCTATCGACAGAAGTAACTGCAACAGTCAGCGGTTGCTGTCGACACGTTAAAGGTCAAAGGCCTACCATCCGACGCTACAGTTACCTCTATTGATACCAAAGTGCTGCTCGTGTGTAAGTGCTCTTACTGTTATATCTCTTCTTCAAAGAGTGTCGACAATGTAAAAAAAGAAGTCTAATTTTATTACAAAAATATCGCTTTATTTACATAGATTCATAGGTTTACATTTTTTTTTCAGAATTCGTTCCCTGGCTTGTACCTGTACTGCAAAGAACAGACAGAAAGAAGGTAAGTTAAAAACATTTTTGCATTAAATTATGTATTTAAGGTCTGTTCATTCTAACTTGTCTTAAAATGTAACAATCTTTATAGGACTTACTATTGAAATTTAATGAAAAATTTTATTGTTTTTTTAATGGTAAAAAAAACTAAAATATTGTTTACACTTAAGATAAACAGACTTTCTGTAATCAAAGTCAAAGTCAAAGTGTCAAATATTTTGTATTCAAATAAACTTTAGAAAAGTACTTTTGAATCGTCCAAACATTTTTTTTACCTACTACCCATTCAGGACGTCTATTTTTTAGTTGTGGAGAAGAATGGGCGCAAGAAACTCCACAGTTTTAATATAAGTAACGACATTTACAAAATTATATGCCGTTATCAAGTTATACAAGTTTAAAATTACTTAACAATATTTTAAATTAGAAATACCTGTTGGGGTGATTGAAGCATTTTTAACTCATGCTGTTTTGTCTTGAATGTAATCAGACACTTTATAATAAGCTTTTTTACAAAGCTTTTCTTTAATGACGATTTTAAATTAAATCATAAGACAAAAGAGGAATTCTCTTGCTAAATGTTTGGTAATATTTTAAATAAATGTGTAATTAATTCTAAGAATAGCCCGTCTCAACCTACAATTATTAAAAATGTTCAGTCAATCAGTACGGTTCACCAGAACATTCAAGGAATGATGGGCAAAGATCCAGAGATTGCATTGTTCATGAACGATAATAAAGTTGATATTCTGTGTATTACTGAACACTGGCTTAAAGATCATCAGTTCATGTTCAATTTTAATAATCATTTGGTAGGTAGTTCGTTCAGTCGAGTAAATTCAATTCATGGTGGCTCCTTAATTATAGTTGATAAGAAGTTAAAATTAAAGGAAAGAAAAGACATAATGAGCCTCTCGGTTGAGCAAACAATAGAAATAGCTTGTGTGGAGCTGGAGCGACTTGTTGTATTAAGTGTATACAGGCCTCCGTCAGCATTGTATGATTATTTTGAAAAAGTAATGGATGAAGCATTATATAAAATCCGCAATGTAGGTAAAAAGATAGTTGTTTGCGGTGATTTTAATATTAATTTGTTAGAAAAGGTTCTATCAAAATTAAAAATTTATTTCAATCATATAATTTGAATAATTTATTTTTGGAGCCGACTAGAATAACTGCCACTTCGGCCACTTGTATCGATAATATATGCACTGATCTAGTACCTCTGTCTAAACTCATTATTAATAAACTAGACTCTGATCATTGTGGCCAAATGGTCAGCCTTCCACATCAGTGTCAGCAAGTGAAGAAACAGATTATCACTGTTGTACCAAAAACTGCAGGTCGTCTGGAATGCTTCAAAACAATCTCTATGATAATATATGTTATCTATACTAATATTATAAAGCTGAAGAGTTTGTTTGTTTGTTTGTTTGTTTGAACGCGCTAATCTCAGGAACTACTGGTTCGAATTGAAAATTCTTTTTGTGTTGAATAGTCCATTTATTGAGGAAGGCTATAGGCTATATTACATCACGCTATGATTAATAGGAGTGGAACAGTCGCTAACTAACGCGGGTGAAACCGCAGGGCACAGCTAGTGTAGAATATAATGATAACCCAAATAAATTTTATAATGATTTCTTTTATAAATATTGTTTAGAATTTAATAAAACTTTTATTCCAAAGATGATCTCGGTTAGTGGTACTGTTACTTTTAGTGAATGGGTTACAATTGGTATCCACAAAAGTAGAAAGCGACTTTATGAGCTATATGATGAACGCAACTATAACACCAGTGAAGATTTCAAATTGTATGTCAAAAAATATTCTAAGTTATTTAAAACAGTATGTCGATTAGCAAAGGCAAAATTCCTGAGTTCAAAGATTAAGCTAAGTGATAACAAAATAAAAATGACATGGAATATTATAAATAGTGAAACTGGAAATGTCAAAAGTCGTAACAATGAGTACAAATTGAGGTTCGAAAATCAAATCTTAACTTCTGATGCTGATGTTGCTGCGGCATTTGAGAAGTTTTTTACTGATATTCCAGTTTCAACTACAAAGACTTTGGACTCGTCTGTAGCTGAAGCGGTTCTAAAGGAAAAAGGTCAAACCTAGTGAAAACCATTTTAGTTTTCAAAAAATTGATTTTGAGATATAATTAAAACTTTTAACACTCTTAATAAAAAAAAGACTGCTGATTTGTGGGGTAATTCCGTTGACGTCACTAAATCCGTTACTGAGACAATAGCTCCAGTTTTAGCTTGCATATTTAACGAATGTATTGACTGTGGTGTTTTTCCTGACCTAATGAAGCACAGTAAAGTAATTCCATTATACAAATCAGGTAGCACATCTGACCCCACTAACTTTAGACCAATTTCTGTGCTACCCACATTTAGTAAAATATTTGAAAAGATAATTCTGGACCAAATTCAAGTTCATTTTTATAGAAATAAGCTTTTACATTAATTTTTCAGGTATCGCGAGGCATTTCATCTGCGAGCTCTTCGAGATCTACGAGATCTTCGAGCTGGATTGTACAGTCAGCAACGACAGACTTTTCATGTGTTAACATATAAAAAAATCAATATTATGTTTACATTCTATGGTTTTTATAAAAATAAATATACGAATAGCTTTAAATTAAACAACTGTAACGAACTAACAGAGTTGATGAGAGATTTTTGCGTACGAGTTTGACCGGATAGCATTCATCGGCTTGTGAGATATTACGACATTTACGAGCTGCAGCAGTTCTGAAATACAAAATAATTGTAAATCACAAGTTTGTACGGTAATATACGAAGTATGATACAATACTTCCAGAATAGCTAATTCAACTTAATTATGTATGTACTGTGAAAAAAAAATACTATGCATACTGCCACCAATACGAGTGGTCAAAAGCATCGTTCTGTTTTGCATATACTATACCCGGTACCCGCGTCGCCGTCATTGCTTCAGCGCTTCTAATACATTGTATAGTGAGCTCTAAAGTTAATGCGTAAGGGTCGATATTTCAAGGTGAGACTACTCATCACCAATGAAAAGAAATAATAACAATATTATGATAATAATATCTTATTTTAACGAAATATTTTCTCGGCGCCTGAGCACAGAAACACAGTCCTCTCGTCTCAACAGAGTGATCGCGACTAATCGATGAAACAAAACATGCCTGTT
>OY720036.1:7041315-7067863 GCA_963082485.1 Eudonia mercurella | reverse complement strand
ATTTAGCACGGCTCCCGTTCGCTTTTAGTTAATTAATATTTGCCTCATAATAGTTAGCAAATTATACTTTTTGCACTGGTTTTATTATTTTAGTTTCAAAATGCATGCTCACTGTTTATATTTTATTTACGTAATTAAGTTACTATGCAATTTCTCATTAAGTGAAATGTTAATTTCTTTTGAGAATAAAAAATTTCTTTAACCTCAGAAACTGCATAAACAATACGTAAAATAGTGATATCTAAAAACTTATTTCTTCAGAAACTTTGTAAATATAGCACAAATTAAACAATGATCCGACATCAAAATGTTGGTATTGATATTCCGCAGGTCACTGTTGTCTTAGTTTTCAATTAAAAAACATGAATATGAAAATATTAAGACTTTTCTTATTTTTTACCCAAACGCCTATGATTTTACGAAAGTAAACATGGCTCTAATTAAATCACCAGCCCACTCTGTACACATATTAGTGTGCGTGCGTATTCTTGTCGTGCGCCGTTGTCCCGCCACTGCCACGCGCCGCTCGCTCGCTATCATAAAGAAACTTTAAACTCGCAGTTTTGCGTCCGCGCTGCACCCCCTTAATACTACCACTAGTTCTTAGTACTTACCGTCTCCACAACGCAGTAACTCGTTCCTTAATCGCGCTAATGGTGACCGGCCCGCCGACCAAAGCGCACAGGTGCGGTGTGGTGTCAGCGTATAAGGTGGACAGCAGTGACATGTGGATGGGGGTTACCAGTGTATTTTGTTTACCTCGACGACTTTATAATGTTGACTAGCCCCTGTTTATTTGGTTCGTACTAACCGTCTCCACAATGCAGTGGCTCGTTCCTTAATCGCGCTAACGGTGACCGGCCCGCCGAGCAAAGCGCACAGCTGCGGTGTGGTGTCAGCGTATAAGGTGGACAGCAGTGACATGTAGATGGGGGTTACCAGTGTATTTTGTTTACTTCGACGACTTTATTATATTGAGTAGCGCCTGTTTATTTGATTCTACCACTAGTTGTTAGTACTAACCGTCTCCACAATGCAGTGGCTCGTTCCTAATCGCGTTAACCATGACTCGCCCGTCGAGCAAAGCGCGCAGCTGCGGTGTGGTGTCAGCGTATGAGGTGGGCAGCAGTGACATGTAGATTGGGGTACCAGTGTATTTTGTTTACCTCGACGACTTTATAATGTTGAGTAGCCCCCGTTTATTTGATACTTCTATTAGTTGTTAGTACTTACCGTCTCCACAACGCAGTAACTCGTACCTTAATCGCGCTAACGGTGACCGGCCCGCCGAGCAAAGCGCACAGCTGCGGTGTGGTGTCAGCGTATAAGGTGGAAAGCAGTGACATGTGGATGGGGGTTACCAGTGTATTTTGTTTACCTCGACGACTTTATTATATTGAGTAGCGCCTGTTTATTTGATACTACCACTAGTTGTTAGTACTAACCGTCTCCACAATGCAGTGGCTCGTTCCTTAATCGCGCTAACGGTGACTGGCCCGCCGAGCAAAGCGCACAGCTGCGGTGTGGTGTCAGCGTATAAGGTGGAAAGCAGTGACATGTGGATGGGGGTTACCAGTGTATTTTGTTTACCTCGACGACTTTATTATATTGAGTAGCGCCTGTTTATTTGATACTACCACTAGTTGTTAGTACTAACCGTCTCCACAATGCAGTGGCTCGTTCCTTAATCGCGCTAACGGTGACTGGCCCGCCGAGCAAAGCGCACAGCTGCGGCGCGGTGTCAGCGTATGAGGTGGTCAGCGGTGAGACGTAGATCGGGTAGCCGATGGGCTGGTCGCACGACGAGTTTATTATATTGCGCAGCGCCTGCCATAATCGAAGTGGAATCGTTTAGTTCATTATAATAAAATAAGTCCAAATATGCACCTGTTGTGTTGACGTCACAAATTATAAAGTCCATTTCCCTAATATATCACGGCAAACTTAGTGTTTTGGCTGTTCGTCGGATTTCTGTTTCGCTAAATCGATTCGAAGGGGGAAAAGTTTAATTTTTTCGTCGAACAAAAAACCATCACCATCATCACCAGCTTATTTTTATCCCACTGGTGGGGCACGAGCCTTCTCTATGGATGTGTAAGGAGAACGTGCCATAAACCACCACGCAGGCCCAGTGCGGTTGTTAAAGATTGCTAATACAGCCGGGCCCAACGGCTTACGTGCCTTCCGAAGCACGGAGGAGATCGAGGTGATACATTTTTGGTCACCTAGCCGATGACTGGCCTTTGCAAAATTTGCTTAACCTTAGCAATCACAGACCGGGCGCGTTAACCTCTGCGCCATCGAGCTCCTCATTCAACGAAAAACAATTTATACTTAATTAAGTCCTCGCGCGCCATATGTACGCACGGTCGTACGTAAGGTGGCCCGCTAATTATACCTACAGCGCGGGACGGGTTAAAAAACTAAAAGCTATATTCACTCATCCTTACCTGTTTCGCGTTTTGTATGGACCCCCTCTCGGGGTTCCGGTTCCTCAGGTAGATCAACTCCTGTTGCTGGCCCGCCCATAACCCTCGCACGCACTCCCTATTCAGCTTGATGACGCGGAAGCCGAGGTGACGCTTGTTCAGCATTATTATCTTATAGTCGTCGTTGCCTTCGTCCATCACGTGTCTGTGTAAATAAAAGTATGTGAAATTACACAAAGGAATTACAAATGAACTCACTAAAATAGGCACTTTTGTCGCTCTCATACCCTACATACATATCACACAAACGCCTACATATACCTACAAATACCTACATATAATCAGAATTAAATATTAGATATATAAGGTCACATTTTATCAACTGCAAATATTTTGAGGATAAATTCAACAACATATATAAACTATTTTTATGAAAAAACCTTATATTTTTATATGCTAGTCTTCAAGGAAAACGCTAAAAGACATTTCGATTAAAAAGTAAAATAAAGCACTTTCGGTAGTTTCAACTCAAAGGAGCCGAAACAGAGAGGCCGCAATGCCTTCACCGCTTACACGTGCCCGTAGTTTCATTCAAAGGAGCCGACAGAGAGGTCGCTCTTAAAAATATTACAACTTTTGTGTCAGGAAAAGTTTAAAAAAAACTAGCCTGATTTTTTTTTAATACTAGGGCCTTATTTCTCTGATATAATTAGATGTTTTGTCAAAATATTTGCAGTTGATAAAATGTGACCTTATATACATAGTCGAAACAAGTAATGTGTGAGTGAAAACTGTATTTTAATTTTTACAAATAGAACTATAAAAAATAGACTAAATAGCAATAGTCTTTTTCGTCAAGTAACATTGTTTTGCCCTTTACATCATTGAATTTGAATAAGAATTGGCTTGAAGTTAACTCTTCAAATCGGTACCGGTTCAGTAAAGTAAGTAAAGTAAAGGCATATAATTGCATTAAAAATAATAATTATAGTATTCTAAAGGTTATACAAAAAAACCTATTTACAAAAATCTATACACAGAGAAAAGCCTAGTGACCACGGACCCACCCCGCATAGATATTTTTAGCACGTGTCGAAAAAAAATTTTGTTCTACAATAGATTGCGAGTAAAATGAACTCGACTGCATACGTGGGTCTGGTTGAACCTGCGAGTTATGTGGGGCTCTCCCCCCTGCTCCCAGCCTAACTCCGTGAAAGTTGGACAGGGTGCAGCAGGGCGGGGGGGGGGGGGGGGGGGTAACCCAATACCCATTAAAAACGCAGTACCATTCACTTGCGGAGGTAGCCCGAAGCCACGAATAGCAGGCACCGAGTACCACCCCGCGCCGGTTAGCCAAGTGGGGGATGCGCGGAATAATTTGGACAATAATAAATTATGTCGCCATAACATCAATGTTTGTAGCATTGTTGGGTTCCGGCAGCTAGAGATAAGATAGCCAGTGCCTCAGTAGTTGAGGATCCTGGGTAAAGTGCGCTTCCATCATT
Source organism: Eudonia mercurella (assembly GCA_963082485.1). Taxonomy (NCBI): domain Eukaryota; kingdom Metazoa; phylum Arthropoda; class Insecta; order Lepidoptera; family Crambidae; genus Eudonia; species Eudonia mercurella. Next base: position 7,063,929 of record OY720036.1, on the reverse strand, counting down.
GGTCTTATCATCACTTTACATCAGGTGAGATCAAGGCACTGTGCTTACCTATAAAAATATATTAAAAAACACCCCTAAACTCTTACAAGTCGTGCAATGCGGCAAAGGTGTGCCCTACCCTTAGCCGCTAGTTTAAAGCGGTGCGGGCAAACTCCCGCCTTCTTCTTCCGAGTTGCCTACGACGCAGATGGTCCGCGTAGGCATCCTTCTCGCGGACAAGATAAAATTGACCCTGGCTCTACAACATCCGTTTTCATTTCACTTCCGTCAGTGTTTTTCTACAAGAATATCATAAGCGTTTCCTAAGTGCCAGTAGATGCGGATAAAACATGATTTTTGAGTTAGGCCCCTGTTTTTAATAGGCAGCTTAATGTTACCTAAGGGCCAGCAGATGCGGCGCGCCGCGGAGCACGTTGTGCCGCCAGGCGGGCGCGGCCTCGTGGCAGATGACCAGGCGCTGCGCGTGCGACGCGATCGCCGCGAAAAGCGTCGCGCTGCTGCAGTACTCCTCGGGGAACATGAAGTGGTCCTGGCGGGTAGCATGGGATTAATGCCAGGCTACATTCATACAGCCCTTCACACATTTAACTACTTATATGAAACTTCATTATCAGTAGTCCATAAAACCTATAAAATGTACTCTGATCTTCCCAAATCAACAGTAAACATAATAAGATTGCGTCATACAGCGCCGCGTTGCTGCAGTACTCCTCGGAGAACATGAAGTGGTTCTGGCGGATAGTATGAGATTAATGCCAGGCTACATTCATACAGCCCTTCTTATCTTAGCGGGGCCTGCTGAGGTTTCCCTCTTGCAGTAGCACTTCGACCCATCGGGATCTTTTGTGCAATCATACAGCCCTTACTTTCTTAACATCAAGTGTCCCCTCTACTCCTTTGTCTACACATTATTATATAAAAACTAGCGGCCCGCCCCGGTGTACTTTTATTTTTGAATATTTTTTAAAATATAGCCTATGTTACTCAGCGCTAATGTAGCATTCTAATGGAGAAAGAATTTTTAAATCGGTCCAGTAGTTTTTGAGTTTATTCGTTGCAAACATACATATAAAAAAACAAAGGTTTCCTCTTTATAATATTAGTATAGATGGTTTATAGTAATAGCTACCGCGCTACAATATTTACCTGATGCAGCTTCAAAGCCATCCGTATGGCCGGCGCGAGCACTGAATGCAGTAAGGACATATCAGTGAACACCCATTCGTCGCGCGAACACGTTATACGGAAGTCGCCCTTGAACAGCGAATGCAGGCCGTATAGGAAGAACTCCACACTGGAACAAAGGTTTAATTTGAAGAATTATGCTGTATCTTAGATTTAGGTTGAGCTTAGGTCGTTTGAAATCCAATTCGATATACATAAAATATGTGGTCCTTCGAGCCCAATTTTTTATATATCTAGAGACAAGGCAAATGCTGAGCCGCCTAGAGCCCGGTAGCTTAGCAAGCTAAGCACCAAGCATATAGTAATGGGTACAGTCATCGGTATATAATTCGATATAAGTTGGTCCTTCGAACCGGATCTTTTACATACACAACCCGCTGATATAGATAAGCTAAGGACAAAGCACATAGTAACGGTTTGAGAGTCTATGACATCTAATTGGTCCTTCGGGCCAGATCTTTTACATACCTAGAGGAAGATAAGTCGTGCGCGCTAAGCGAGAAGCACAAAAGAACCAGTAGGGCGTCTTCAGCTTGGTCCTTCAAACCGGATCTTTTACATACCTAGACGCGGATAGATGTTGAGCCGCCGCTAGAGCCCGGCGGCCTAACAGGCTGAGTGCGAAACACAGGGTCACTAGCTGGGAGTCCTTAGCCGCAGCCCGACGCCGCCAGCCGGCCCCGCGACGAACGCTGCAGTGGACTATCCACTCTTGATATATTGCGCAGAAACGGCTCCTGGTTTCAATCAAAACATATTTTTCTGTATTAAAAACTAAACAATTTCTGATATCGTCTATTCACGAGTAATGTCACCTGCTTAAGGCGAAGGGTAAGGCACACTAGCGCCGCTAATGGGTTTTATTTGATAACTGCTAAACTGGATTTTTTTTTCAAACATTGCGGACTTTCTGACACTAGGCAAACGTCTATTATTTAATAATTGTGCACTAATTTTAGGTTTGTTTTTGTATTCATTGGCTAACACCAAAAGTGACCATTGTTTGTAAATAAATGCGATAGCCCATTTTGTAAATAAACCACGCAATAAAAAGTAGTGCACAATTATTAAATAAATACTATGGATGCTTTCCTGTTGTCGGACGGTACGCAATGTTTAAAAAAAGATCCGGCCCTTTAGTAAATGTCAAATTATCAATTGGTGGCGCTAGTGTGCCTTACCCTTCGCCTTAAGGGAAAACATCCACTTAAAATTTCTTGGTATTGGTATGTATTCTATATTTGTTATGCATATGCGGCGTGAATTTTAAGTGGTTGTTTTCCCATAAGCATATTACTACTCATGAATAGAAACCACTTTCTGTACCGACCCCACACTAGAATCTTTTTAAGAAATCAGCGTTTCCATTCATTTCAATATACATACCTACTCGCTCAAAATGTATAAAATAACAGATATTTTTTTAGTGTTGGTTCAGTACAAAAAGTTGTTCATATTAATAAGTACTACTACATAAAGAAAACATCCTCTTAAAATTAAAGGTGTATAAAAAATGTGTAAAGATTTATGTATTTTACAAAAATCTGTCTCTTCTTGGAAATAGAACGTTATCATGATAACGTTCTATTTTTTCCGTTTCAAGAAGAGCCATTCAAGCCATGGCTTGGAGGCAATTAAAAATTCATCAATGACCATTGAATCAAAATATCACTAGGTATGTAAATCAAAATATATCAAAATACCCAATGTTTTATTAACAAAAAAATAACTCTTATGATTGGCCAGCTGTACTGAGAATAAGCGGCAGGAAACTTATTAAAGGCAATTAATTTTATATGAAAACTACTATTGTGTTTTATTAATGATTGTTGCAAGATAATTTTCTTAAAACCACATTTATCAAAAAAAATACATAGGTTACCTTGTTATACCAGAAGCGCGGAAATCGTAATCCTCGTCCAGGTTGACGTTGAATATCGGGTCCAGGTCTACAAAGATCCGTTCGTTCATAGGTTTTAAAGCTTCTGCTAGTACTGGCGACGATAACCATTCTTCAAGTTTGTTGGACTGGATAGTGTAGTAGATGATACTCTGAAAGTAATACAAATTGTTTTATAAACATTACTCGAACACTTCTGCACAGTTCTGCGACATTCCCTTTCATCTCCTGCCCGCCACTTGGAATAGTTCGTCCGACCACTGAACTGGAGGACTGTACCTACCGATCGAAGACAAATGTAGGTAAATCTATAAAAAAAAAGACTCTTTCTTGGCTATCGCTCTTGTCAGCAACCGGGTCCATTTGCAGAGAGGCGTGCGAGGAGAGGCCTATGCCCAGTGGGCGGACCTGATAATGACGATAATAAACGCTTTACATTCTACTTGCTTTCATTTGACTTATTATTATTATCAAATCAAAATAATTATTTTGATAATTAGTAAGACAAGCTAGCCATTGCAGCGCCCTAAAAACATCTAAGCACACCATACTTAACGTAGGACGTGCGCGGCACCTTGCGGAATTCGAACACCTGCATCATGGAGACAGTGCTATTGTCGCTGACGGAGTACCCCTTCAGCATGTAGCGTGCGCTGGCCAGCTACTACGCCACCTATAATTATATTAGAAGCGCCCTAAAGATATATAAACGAATAACCTTGATGTAGTACGTGAGCAGCACCTTGCGGAAGCTGAACACCTGCAGCATTGAAACAGCGCTGTTGTCGCTGACGGAGTAGCGATCCAGCACGTAGGGCGCGCTGGCCAGCTGCCACGAGAGCCAACCGATGCCACCCGTCTATATTGGAAGCGCCTAGAGATCCTTGACAACCAACCTTGACGTAGTACAAAAGCAGCACTTTCCAGAAGTTGAACAGCTACAGCATTGAAACGGCGCTTTTATCGTCAACCGAGTATTCCTCCAGCACGTAAAGCGATCTAGCCAGCTGCCAAGCCATCTGTCTTAGATTAAAGCGCCCTAAACACACCGACCTTAACCTCTGAAGTCGAACACCTGGAGCAGAGAGACAGCGCTGTCGGCGATTCAAAATTAGAAGCGACTAGAGATACTCGACAACCAACCTTGACGTAGTAGGTCAGCAGCACCTTCCTAAAGTCGAACACCTGCAGCATGGAGACGGCGCTGTTGTCGCTGACGGAGTAGCCCTCCAGCACGTAGCGCGCGCTGGCCAGCTGCCAGGCCAGCCAGCGCAGCGCCCAGGCGGCGCCGGGGGCCAGCACGCGGCCGCCGCACCACCACACGCCGGTGCACACGCCCTCTGCGTCAGTTGGTTGCGGGCGCACGCTCATTTTTTTTTTGTTGTGAAACATGTTTTACGGATCTACTTGCGTTCGTATCTATACTGATATTTAAAAGAGGATAGCTTTGTATTTTTTTATGTATGTTTGCAACGAATAAACTCAAAAAATACTGGACCTAAAAACTAACCACATATTTCATTTGGTTTTCAATCGTAACTCGATCAAATAAAGTTCAAAATGTGGTGGGAATATACATCCCTCTGAGCCTGAAAGAATTTAAAAAAAAAGAAATGCGGTACGAAGTCCGCCGGGTCAGCTATAGTCTATACTATCTATACTAATATTATAAAGCTGAAGAGTTTGTTTGTTTGTTTGTTTGTTTATTTGAACGCGCTAATTTCAGGAACTACTGGTTCGAATTGAAAAATTCTTTTTGTGTTGAATAGTCCATTTATTGAGGAAGGCTATAGGCTATATTACATCACGCTATGACTAATAGGTGTGGAACAGTCGCTAATTAACGCGGGTGAAACCGCAGGGCACAGCTAGTCATATATAAAATAAAATACTTATCATAAAACGTGTACAAAAAAACGCGAGTAGATCCGTAAAAGTTGTTTCACTTTAAAATTCTTCAAAATTGGAGAGCGTTTATAATTTACGCCAAATAGCATGTCAATAGCTCCTCTATTTAGTTTAAGCCTTTTTAAGGTCTTGCTCACCCCACTTAGCCTTCATCTCATCTGATTTTGAGTGATGATAAGGCCGAGGGTGGAAGCGCACTTCACCCGCAATCCTCAACTACTGAGGCACTGGCTATCTTATCTCTAGCTGCGTACACAACAATGCTACAAACATTGATGTTATGGCGACCTATTTAGATATATTTTTAATTTCATAAAACTGATTACATGCAAAATGTGATGTGACAATCTTCTAAATGTGAACAGAGCCTGCTTAAATAACTATAGTACGTGCCAAATGGCATGTCAATAGAGGAAAATGACTTGACTTTTATACCTGATAAATAAATATTTTTGATTTGATTTGATATTTATTTATTAGTTATGAAGGCTGTGTTCACAATAAGAAAATGATGTTCTTAAGATGTTATGTTATGTGATACTGGCTTCTCTTATTGCTGTTTTTGTGTACACAACTACACAGTCAGTTTTGTTAAACAATATATTATTTTTGAAAGTTTAAATATAACAGAAAAGCTACTATTATTAAAATTATATTGAATAAAAATAGCATAAAACTTTAAATAATAGAAGTTAATTTGATAACTTAATTTAATAGACCACCAAACGCCACCCCTTGCTCAAAGTTATGGTGATATTAATTTGTGTTAAAAAGTTGAAATAAATTTTAAATATTTTTACAAATATTTAAGATCAGTTAAGAAAAGGCAAGCTTTATTTATATTCATGGTTGAATATTACAATTATACGCATTTTTTTGCGAATAAATTACAATTTGAAAAAAAAAAACAGTTTAACAAGATATATTTTCCAAAATATAGTCTACCGATTCCGATCAGTGATGATGATAGCATATGAAAATTAAACAAGAAACTTACCACTGCTCTCCTCTGGCCCCTCGGAGATGGCTTCCACCTCTCGCTGCTGGCAGTAGGTGCCCCTGAACTCGAGGCCGCGAAGTTGGAATGACACTAGACCGTTGCCCATCTCCACTATGTGGACCAAGCAGTTGAGGTAGTCTGAGGCTAGCACTGCAATAAACATAAAATCTATAAAGACCAAACTTAGTTAGTTAGTTCAAGTACTTACAAGTACAAGTCACTTGAACTACTTTCCAAAATGTGTCAGATGTAACTTTATAATGAAATACGAAATATTGGAAACTCAAAAGCAGCAAAAAATCCCGTTAATCATTATTCTTACGTGTCAGAGTACCTAGCGCGAGTTTGTTTGCCATTCGATCACGTTAACGAAAACGAGAACGTGTATTCGAGGTTCGAATTGCGATTTTGTAACTTCAGGCGAAAAGAGACTGTGAGAGAGGCGAAGCGATCGTGTAGCTAATACTTGTCTCTTTCTAGAAGTCGGTACTCAGTCAGTTTTGAAATATGTCATTTTCTGTATTACTGAATGAACAAACCGCTTTGTTTTCTCAAAATTTTTAACCATTTTTTTTATATTTCTTAATATTACTGAGCCTGCTAACGAACTGAAAGATATGTGATAACGTACGGCATTCGTGCGCGTGCGCTGTGCGTGTGTGAACATGTGTGTGTGTGTGTCGACATTTGCAAGCCCTATTATATTCCAATTAATGTTTTTTTTTTCATTCTTTTCTTTCTATCTATTGCTTGAATCTGCACCATATAAATTACTTTATTTCATTAAACTTACCGAAACAATCCCCTTGTTGCACCTGGCCCCAGCGACCTAGCATGAGGTCACCACACAAGTAGTGCTGCAGCGAACGCGTCAGGTGCTCGTAAAATATTGAGTTCAGATTGTTGTCGTCTGGAACAAAATACGTATTGATACTTCGGCGTACGTGATACGCCTACCTACGACCATACCTAGTATGTGGATTAGGTTTTTCAGAAAATGATTTGCTATTGGCCGAATTTACCAGATGACAACGAGATGCCTAAGACGATAAAGGCGGCCAACAGCAATTTCTTTCCAAAAAAACCTAATCCGCATATTAGGTATTATAAAAAAACTTAGTTATTTATATTATTAAACACGGCTGTTAAATAAATGTATGGTTCAGTTCAGTGTTAAGTGGCATTATTTTATCTTTTTCTCAAAGTCAGAGAGAGTAAAAACTAGACTACTAGAGTGTGTCTCTAAAAGCTTGGACTTCATAACGAGTTGATCATGCCTTGGGCGTATAATGTGATGACGTCATACCCGCTCCAAGGTTGCGTTCGAGCTGCGACGACAGCCGCGTGTTGCTCTGATCCACCCTCTTGGTGTTGTAGTCGCGCTCCCAGAACTTCACGGGCCGCACGTACGACGTCATAAAGATGGCACTACCTGTATACACAAAAATATATTTGTATTTCAAGATGTAAAACATTTAAAAAATATATAGTTCCATCTGATGCAGCATGATGATGATGTTTGCATTCTTTAGACTAGAGGATATAATTAGAAGATGATTATTGATAAGGTCCCGGATCATTTTGGCGGCAAGATGTTGGCAACAACAATAATCAATTCTAGAAAATTAAACGTATAAATGAAATCACGTAACAGATCTTTAAAAAGTTTAGCTATTTTTAATTAAAAATAATAATAAAAATAATAATAAAATTTTATTTTTTAAAATTATTATTATTATATTATTTATTATTTAAAATTTTAATTTGACCTAAGCATGCATTTCTATGCAACTATAACTTTTTTGAAAGACACAAATGTTGAAAAAAAGCCAAAGGTGCCCATTCAATGTCAACTACCGTTACTAACATCCGATCATAATAACCACGATAGCTCAATTGGAAGAGCACCTGACCCGGAATGTCAGAAGGGTGCAAGTTCAAATCCTGCTCGTGAAAATTTTTTCAACAGTTGTGTTTTTGTAATTTGTTCGCAACAAAATTTGCGTTAAAAATTATTTGAACATTTATAACTTTTTTGGTTATAACACTCAATTGGCGGAACAAAATAGTGACGTCATAGTGTTTTTTACAGTTTCTAAAAAGTGTCTCTACTGACTAACCAGTCTATGACCCAATTGCAGAAGTTTTTAGTGAGTAAATCCTCCTTGCTCCTTAAGTGGTCGAGGAGAGTCCCACATAGCCCGCGGGCGTAGTGATACCACTTATGCTATTTATTTTGCTTTAAAACACCAAGTAAAGGTCACTGACCGAATGAGAAGGGACGAGAGCAGGAACAGCATGGCGCAGTGCGGCACCGAGAAGGATCGCGAACGCGTGGATCTGACAGTTGGGTACAATAACAGCAGGCACAGTAGAGGTCACTGACCTAATGCGGGAGTGAGAGGGGACGAGAGCAGCGCAGAGACGGCCGCCTGCAGGAACAGCATGGCGGAGTGCGGCACCGAGAAGGGCTGCGCGAACGCATGGAAAGCGCTGCCCCACGTGATCTGCCACGGCGCGATGTACGTCACCACGAATTGGATCTGAAAGTTTTATATATTTCATAAGAAACACTAGCTTATACCAGTATAAATAATGTCAGAGCCGGCAAACGTATTTAGCCTGACTTCATCCCTTTTCTGCTTTGAATGAACCTTAAGACTCCCCCTTAAGAGACTTGCACTTTTTACCTATTGTCATCAATGTCTTTTAACAAAAAAGCAACTGAGTAAAAGTAAAGTTTAAAAAAAAAACCTACATATTTATTCTAAATACAGTATGGCGGATCAAAAACAAACTGTGTACTGTTACATACCTTAAGCAGAAACTCGTAAACCTTGCTGAAGATAATGGCAGTGATGAAATAGTCAACAAGAAACGTCTCAGATATGTTCCTTGCGCTGAGGTCCCTTTGGAAGAGCAGGAATGCGAACACTAGGATCAAGTACTGAGTGTCAGTCTCTGAGTAGGCGTTCCTGAGGCCTGTAAAGAAGAATTTCAATCATTTTCAAAGTAGTCTAATTGTGTTATAGAAATAGAAAAAATCTTTATTCTTTATATATCACACATCACTACAATGTTATTGCAGTTGTGAAAACGAGACGCGTATATATACGCCTCTACATGTGTCTCGTTTTCATAACGGGAACAACAGAATACTATTAAACACTGCTTTATTCATGGTAAGGCCGCTCAAGATGATGCACGGAGTTCAGCCATGATCGTAGCGCATGCAAATGTCGGTTAATTTAAAATAGTTAAAAAAAGATAAATAATTAGTCTAATGTAAATGACCATGATAGTTCATAAAATCTAATAAATAATAATATTCCGATCATATTCAGTCACAGCGACTTAGGATCTAAGGAGAGCGAAATTCATGGGCTCTCAGGTGACTGACATAAATCGGGTTCACCAAATTCAGACACCAAGTCAAGTGCGCAGGAGATATTATAGTGCACGAAACCCAACATGACAGTGTGCGCGCGAACATAGGTGCACTCTTACCCCTGCCTCTCTGTATCCAATGGAACGGAGGTTAACAATAAGAGAGACTGACTCTCTCTTTTGCATTATCAAGTCCTCAAATGCCAACCTACTAAGCCTTAAGCGTACTGGTAACTTTGTTACATATTGTGGCTACTGCGCATCCCCCTTTCTCCTGCGGCATTAGTATACCTCTGCTCCTCTTCCTCACCATTTTCAAACAAACTCTAATCAACAGACTAACGGTTCCAATAATACATAAAATAATATAATTTCAAATACATACATTTTAATGCGCACACGCATATGATAAGTGCGCCAACCGCGTCGCCGTATTTGGCGGCGATGGCGGGCGCGTCCTGAGTGGTCGCCGCGATCACAACCGCTGGGTAAAGCACATTGCGCTCCAGGAAACTCAGGTACACGAATATCTGGAACCATAGATTTAGAACGTGGCACAATGGTACAATGTGGCATACAAAAAACATTTGGAATAAACCCCTTTGACATTACCGGATAAGGACTTAAAAAATGAAATGAAATGAAATGGTGGTAGCAACCCAGGCAGTCTTAAAAAAAGGACACCTACAACCAAACAAACAATAATATTTACTTCTTGCTAAGAATCGAACTCGAGGCTTCAGATTCTGTGACCGGTGACCCAACTACTAGACTACAGAAGCCGTCGCTATCCTCGCATCTGTCCGCGCCTCTACCATCGAGAATAACTCAATACAAGATGCGGACGTACCAGTGTCGCAGCCGCTGTCGATGTCATTCCATTTACGGCCTTACTACACAGAAATAAAAACTCATTTTACATTGCACTGTTTTGCATTACCTTCTCAAAGAACATGAGCCTGGCGGGCTCGGTGACTTCGAACTGGGCGTGCTCGTGCTGCCGCAGTACAGGCCCGGTGAGGCACAGCCACGGTTGCTGCTTGCGCAGCTGCGGTATGAGGTAGTGGAGCACCCAGCCTAAGATGCCAGCGATTATCCATAAGACCTGGTGAGGACAATCGATGGTATAATGATTTTTTTATTCCGTACGGTTAAGGCCTTCATCTCAGCCGATGCTAGGTGATGATAAGGCCGAAGGTGAAAGTGCACTTTACCCAGAACCCTCAACTACTGAGTGCCTTGTGTGAGTTTTGTTTACTGTCCGTCCGTATTCGGAGTACGTTTACAAATTTGTTTGGCATTATTTTAACTCTTCTCGTATGTCGCCAGGAGGCGCTGCTCCAATGCCATACTAATTTTCGTTTCTGTTTACGTGATCGAATGTCAAATGAAACTTACACTAGACTTGAGGCACTGGTTATCCTATCTCTAGCTGCCGGAACACAACAATGCTACAAGCATTGTTGTTATGGCGACATATAGGTGGTAGCTAACTCACCATGGAGTATGTAACCATCACTTTATCATATGGACTAGTTATCCTCATATGTATTCGCTTCAAGTTGCCACATACACAAGTATTAGAGACGCTAGAATGACTATACTATGATTTTATTCCGAATCAAAATGTGGCATTATGAGAAGACTATGTCCAAGACTGATGCTTTTTTATGTAATTAAGCTGCAATTGTGTAGACAGAAACTGTTAAATGTTCTGTCGCCTGGATGAAAACTAAATTCTGGGCTTTAATCTCTTGTATGATATTAAGAAATCAAATAAGTATTCAGTAAAACACACTGATATCAGAAAACTGAGTGCGAATTTCTTTACTATTTGATTGAAACTCGAGTCAAAGTTAAACTACAATTTGTATAATATGGTTGCAACATTACCTACATAGACACAACTTCGTGTGCCACCTGTACATGCTTCAATATCATAAATTTCTGAACTTCCTCGTATTTGATACGAGGTAATGAAAAAAAGTTGCAGTGGTGTGTCTACTGCAAGTTTTTTGCGCGATGGTAATAAAAGTCTGACAAAATGTAAAAAAAAAACAATTGACAATTCTTACCGAATTCAATTGTGGTCTGAGTGTGGTGAATACTGTCGTGCAATGGAGTCCAAAAACGAACAGTCCCAGAAAGGTGCACACAATGACATCGTTCTTTAAGCGAGCGTTAACTGTTGCCTGTAGTTTTTTCGGTAACGGATCTTCCATATCCTCGTCCGGTTTTTCATTCGCATCTTGCTTGTTAGCGTTCGTATTGTTCGTGTTAGACTCACGACTTTTGTCGTCGGTTTCCGTCGGATGATCGACTTTTAATGACGTAGTAGAGTTCATAGTATCACCAGCGCGAGGGTCCATCTTTAAGGAACTGACGCTTGACGCCTGCGAACGCTTTTGCGTCTTCGCTATATTAGTCTCAGAGCTAAAATTTATTTTGGAAGCGGAACTACCTATAGAGTTCTGTTTCGAAATATTGCTTTCTGAATTATTCTTCTTATCGTCCGTCAGTGTATTGGGGTCCTCCTTAGTGGCATCAGGAGTGCATTCATGAGTGTGCATGACATACAACTCAGGAGGTAACAGATGTTTCTTAATCAAGTTCCAGATGAGTGTATAGTCACTGGCACTCCGACTCAAATGATACGCAATGGGCACGAGAAGGCCACAAAATATGGAAAACAGAATGTTATGTTTCTGATGTTGAGACTTTTTACCCTCGACTAGACCGCTGTAGGCGAATCCATATAGAACACCAATTGCACCCAATGATCGTACAACACAGTACACTGCGGCGCTGAGACTGCTCGTTGCATTGCCACCGAATATGTGCATGTCTATTTGTTCTAACAAGTACATCATGAAAGTGTTCACTTGCGGAAATAGTCCCAAACTGAATGCTAATGGAAAGAACAACAGGAATTTCGATAATATTTCTTGGATCACAAAAAAGAAATCTCTCTCATTTAGCTCAAATCCATACACCACCATAGGCTTGATTTCCTCTGTACTTCTTCTGTGCCTGACATTAGTATCTTCAGAATATGAAGTTGTTTGTCCTAAATAGCTATTTACCGCATACAGTATTCCTGTACACAAACAGAAGTAGACCGGTCTAGAAAATACCACCATTTTGTTGAATCCATGCACGGGTGAGGCTGAGTCAGGTTGAACACTCTTCAGTAAAGAATATTGGCTTCCCGCCATAATAAAACAAAACCAAAAAGCGTAGACATCCCTATAAAAACCAAGGTTTAGAACCATTGATCCTAATACAGCAACTGAAATGGCCAGCAGTATGGAAACAAACGTTTCTCTGAAGGTTAAGTTTCGATCGAAAAGTGCCATTAGCTTGAGTCTGTCTAGAGACACTTTGATCTCAAAACACTTCGACAGTTTCATTTTGTAATAACTTTTGGGTTTCGGTAGATTTGCTTTCTCAATTTCATCCATGAGTTTAGAGAATTTACTTCTTATGTTTATTTCCACGCTTTCTTCGCCTATCGACGGCATCAAACTCGGTATGTTTGCTGAAGTAGTTTCAGCTTGCTGTTGAGCCTGTTGCTGTGCTCTTTGTTGACTCATCAAAAAATTTATATGCATGCTTGGTAGCCCCATTCGCGACTGTCTCTCTGCTTCAATTTGCTCCAATAAACTATCAGTCACGTACGCCACTGGCGATCTTGGTTGATCCGCATGAGAGCTGGTTCCACCGTCAAAGACGTAAAATCGTTTGTTAGCGTTATTGGTGTTAATCGCCACAACTGTAGACACATTGGTGTTACTCGATAAAAGAGGATTGTTGCTTCCTTGGTTTGAGGAACTCTGATCAATGCTATCGCCGCGTTTCTTGGGTATACTTTCACTGTTTCCAGCTTCAGATTCTAAGGAGCCACAACTGCCCTCCCCAGCCGTCTCTTGTGCGTTATCAGGGTTTTCAACAGGTTTAACTTTGTTGCGTCTCTTATCTTCTCTTTCTGGCAGTGGTATTGGTTGTGCTTGAACTCTTCCTGCGTTATTTTTATCAAATGTGTAAGACATCCAATTTCCATATTCGTCGATGAAACAATGTATAGCTCCTTCGGTAGTGTCGTCAAATGAAGTTGCAAAGTGCACATTTGTAGAGTTGTTATTAGAATTTTCAATGTTAGAATGTTTTTCTTTTTTGTCTGTATTGTTTTGTAAGGGGTTATTACGTTGTCGAGTAGATCGTTTAATTTTTCTAACTCGATTTCTGTGGTTTCTGTCCATTAAAGGTCTCATCCTGGGTAGTTCTTCCGCAGGCTGTGCAGGCTCCGGAGGAGGATTATTATCGGGTGTACAGCAAGGCATGAAATCTACTCTAGAATTTAGAAATGCAGCCAACAAAGGCATAGATGTAGGAAGCAAAGTATTAGTGGAAGTTTGAGCAACTTCTTCGATGGATCGTTTTCTTGTTTTATTAGAGTTTTCTCTCTCACATCTTATGCTCTGCCTGTGACTTCTTGGTCTCTCCTCCCGGTTTGGCGGTGGCATAACGACAGTGTTAGCATTGGTTGCCGCGAACAAACATTCTAAGCCTTGTACCAAAGCAGCTTGAGCTTCAACAGCATCTAAGAGATTCCTATCATCTTCTGTATTTTCATCTTTATCTTTCTTAGGATCTTTAGAATCTCTCTTCTTGTTCTCCTTCTGCGATGAAGCTCGTGAACGCGCTAAGTTTTTTATCTGCTTTGGTATGGCGCCCAAGTTTTTTGGAACGTTGGAAGACGATTCACCTAAAGCACTTGCAAGTTTTTGACATAGCACCTCTTCAGCAGGTAATGTAGTATTCTCCGTTTCTTGGCAATAACTAACATTAGTAGGCTGACCATTTTCTTCAAACAGCCAATCTAAACTATATACACTCCTTTCGTCAGCGCTCTTACTGTCGCAAGTCAATTGTGATTCTTCGGTTTCTGGAACGATATTTTTGTCATCCTTGATATCCTCTGCTGGCCTGTCTAAGTTAGCATCACTACTACTACTAGAATTAGATATATCATGGTCCCAAGGTTTCTTTTCTACAACTTTTCTTATTTCCTTCTTATTATCAGATTGGTCATGATTTTCATTTGATTCTAAACTAGATTTTTCTATTAGTAAGTCTTTTGAACTTGCACTGGCTTTATCAAAATAATCAGCGTTTGGATTAAACTTACACTCGCAGGAACCTGTTTGACGTTCTGGACGTTTACTCTCATACGCAGGTTCACTTTTTGGAACTTTTTTGAGTCTTATCGGTTTCGATTTTTCGATAGAACAATCAGGATTACTATGCTTTGAACTAGGATGTCGATCGCAACAATGCTTTTTACAGTCACTCTGGTTTTTCGAGCGAACTACCCTTACATCTGTAGAACGATCTAATAAGGGGGACCTAGAACCATTATTTTCGAAATCAGAATCACTGGACCGTACAGCTGGCGACTGCTCAGCATCCCAATCGAAACCGCGAAACTGTTTTTCATCGTCATAATCACTATAACTCTCACCACTGGAATCTAAATCGGTTTCCTTTTGAGAAGTTTGCATTTCATCTGATATTTCAGCTATAGGATAAACTATCTCTGAGCCATAAGTGAGGTATGGATAGCTACAACCTTCACCAGATTCATTTTTAGGATAAAGGTTTAGGTGCGGTCCTCGTGTAAGGCTTTTACTAGGTGGCGGAATGACGGCACTTTTAGGATTTTTAAGCATCTGACCTCCAATTGTCTCAGCACTGTTAGGATGGGGTGACAAATTGGATACACTTGGAGGTGGGCAACCTATTTCTAAAGCGGCGCTCTTTATCCTTCTTACTCCAGGGCTTTTTCCTTTATTTTTTTCAGTTTCGCCACTAGGTGCCTCAGCTTTAACCATCATATACTCTCCCAATTCAACACTAGCGAAAAAGCCTGTATCAGCATTATTGGAGTGCCTTCGCATATGAGACACTAGTTGGGCAGTTGAGTTCAAAAGCGGTAATTGTATAGTGGACATAGTTGAGTTAGAGTTCCTCCGCATGTTCGATGATTGAGCTGTGGCTAAGGCCATAGCAGATTTGGTACAACTTTCGTCTGGATAGTTAGTGTATCTTCGTCTGTGAGCGATGCGTTTCTTTGGGGATGGAGGACCAACATTCGGTTCCGAATTATCTCTTGAATCAGAACTCAACTGACGGGCAAACTTGGATTGGTAGGGTTCTCCAGTCGCTTCACTTCCATCTAAATACAACCATTCTTTGAAAAAATCCCTGTTTGATCCACGTCTATGAGAACACTCATGATATCTCCTACTAACTTTTGCAAATGGCCCTTCATCTACTAACATATGAACCGGTAAATTATTATCTATTCGCGGGTTTTTGGAAGCCTCTTCGACAATCAATTCGTCGATTCTGTTTCCATGCGCTCTCCTATTCTTTGTTCTGTGGTCTCTTTTGTGGCTAGACTTTGATCTACTTCGGGTCTGTGGACGGGATTTCGAAGGTCCTGGCATTTCGGAAGCCTGCGCCACGCACAAATCTGATTTTGTAGTAGCCACTGTTTCTGACTGTTTTGCAGATGTAGCACTATCCTCGATGCTAGATTCGGAACTGTTTTTGCGGTGGACATCTACTTTTAGATCTGAAACAATTTTTGTATATATATACTTTCTATTTATTTATTGTAAGTACCAGGTAAAAGAAAACTATGCAGTATAAAATTATTTTTAAATATTATAATATTACCAATAGTACTATTATTTGGCTTGTGGTATTCTAAAGATGTGACCGATTCATTGTCACTACCGGCGCCTGCGGCGCCGTCTAGTCTCAGCCTCTGCATTTCTATGCCTTCTTCAGGTCTGGAAATAAAAATAACAATATGAAAAGACAATTAAAGCAAATTTTTTTTAAAGCTAAGTTTTACTAGGAAAATCAACCAATCTCGGGATGCTTGAGTGGGAATCGAACCCATGACCCTTGGATTACCGTTCTTGTTACTACTTGTTACTACATTAACACTGTGAATGCAAAAATAAAAAATAATAATAACAAATATATGGAAAGACACATAATAATACAAACTTAGCTTAGTTTAAAAAAAAATATATTTATTATATTTTGTTTATATTTTGTGCACATTCATTCTCAGTTTGGTATAAGTTTTACGTATTGCTTTATACTCACACTGTATTATTGTTAGAGTTGGTTACGTCACCACTTGGCTGAATAATAATGCACTCGCTCGTGTCATACATGTGGTGGAGGCCGTGATTCAACAGCTTGAGACATGTGAACAGCAACGCCACCAATGCACAGTAGATTATCCAGCCCAAGCTTGCTGGTGGGAAATACTGTTAAAAAAGTTAGAAGATTAACATGGGAATACTTTTTTATTATCAACAATAATAATAATGTATCATCTACTTATAATCAGCACTGCGCTGAGTTTAACCTGTTGTCTGCTGTAAATACAGATAATAGAATTTTAATTGTTTAGGTTGGGGCACTGAACAGTACTCGCCTTAGGGCAATGCATTGTGCAGTACTAAAATTCAGTTACTCTGTGACTAGTAAATTATAGCTATATCGTGGCTATACAAATCAAAGTTATCCACCACCTACCACTATATCCACTTTAATCTTATCTGATAGTGTTTATGTTTTTTCAAGATATTGTAATTTTATTAATACAAATTAATTTGTATTATTTTTAAAGGATTGATAATGATTGATATCGTCATCATCATCATCAGCTCATTTTAGATCCCCACTGCTGGGGCACAAGCCTTCCCTATGGATGGATAGGAAGA
Organism: Eudonia mercurella; assembly: GCA_963082485.1. NCBI lineage: Eukaryota > Metazoa > Arthropoda > Insecta > Lepidoptera > Crambidae > Eudonia > Eudonia mercurella. The sequence goes on along the minus strand of OY720036.1, from coordinate 7,046,741 downwards.
ACGGGCCATAAACCACCACTCGGGCCCAGTGCGTATTGGTGGTTATTAATTACTGCTAAGTGCTGATAAAGTTGTACACATCCAACAGCACAGCAAGCAGCTTATCAGTGGTGTGTTTGACCTAAGTCATTTGGTGTAAGTACTTACTGAAGTCCTGATATAAATTATTATTTATTTATTTATTTTAGCCAAAAGACCGCAACCGGTTTTAGCAGACCATAACAAGAAAGAAAAAACAAGTACCTTCAAAGCTACAATGAAACAAAAGGTCAATTCCCCTAACAAAAAAAGAAGTCAATTTAAAAAAATATTTGGGCAATAAAGACACAAAATCAAAAATCATTGTTATTACTGAAGCTTAAATAATATAGTCTAAATTAAATGTGTATAATAATATTAACAACCAGTATTGAGTTTTAGAAATAATGATTAATGAGTGAGAAAAAAACATCAATTTCATAGGTAAGGACCCAAAATTTTGTTTAATTGGCACCATTGTCTGTTATTGTTGTAAAGGCCTCCCCCAAAGCCCTCCACTTATCTCTATATCTAGTGTTTGTGTCCATGTAACACCAGCTAATACTTTAAAGTCATCCAAATTATATTTAATATGCAAACATAATTTGCATAAATAAGTATGTGGTTAGTAGGTGCTAGTAAGAACATAATGAAATATTTTTTATTTCTTTTATTCATTCTGAACTTATCTAGACAAACCAGTAATTCAAATATACCAATAATTCCACAGCCCTGTGCCGGATCAGTGAACTACTGTATTACATGTTTCCTCATAGAGTGATTTCCTGTACCAATAGCCAATAACCAATAGCGCAAAGAAGACCCTAATATTTCAATTCACTTATAATTTTCTATTAATTTGTACTTTCTAAAGACAATGGTGTGGGCTAATTTACCAAACTTTTGTCTAGTAACTTAACTATCTAACTGTTGACTAGTAGTCTCTTGAGTCTTGACTAAGAGGGGTTAAAACCATCATAATTTTTTTATCAAATCCTAGATCCCAAGTAATAGTTTTACTTCTACGAAGAGTCTTCGTACACATATTTTACTTGTATTGTTGTATTTTATAACATAACCAATGTCAGCATTTGAAAACTATGATTTTAAAATACAACAAAACAAGTAATTTCATGTTAGTACAGTTAAGAACTATTTCCGAGATCCAAATTCAAAAATTTGGTGGGTTTACCCATTCTTCGTCATGTCTTGTCGGCATTTTTAGGTAAATTAGCCCATTCATTTAGAACACTAATAATAATGATTAATCATAATAGTTATACATGTACATTTACATTTTTATTTTGCATTATTATATAATAGCACACCAAAAAGCTACAACAGTTTTTCATAATTGTGATGTAGACAAATTCAAAGCTCTCTAAATTCTGTATTTAAAATTATAAAGAAACGGATTTGTAATTTGCATTTGTATTTAATAAGTTTTTAAACATAGGAAATTATTAAAACAAAATTATTGTTGAAGTTTATTTTAGCTAAAATGAATAAATACTTAAAAGTTTAGTTTTATATTTGATTTGTATGTGTTTAGACAGATAAGCTTTTAGAATAAAAAAATGTACCCTCATATTTTATTTTTTACAAATTTCACAGCAATTTCTTTACTACACTTTCATAGTGATTATTCTTATTATAAGAAGATGGTAACTGAAAAGGAAGTATACATTTTTTTTCTATTTTTTTATTTATACAGCAATTAATGTAAACAAAACAAAGTAGGTGTATAATAAAGCTTTATTTATTGTTCCTTCTTATGGTTTCAAGATACTGAAAAGCCTTTATTCATGTAAAGGTAAAATTACAATAATAACAGCAGAATAATAACAATGTGTTGGGATAACATAATGACCTGATTATTTTGCAAATCAGACCTTATCCTAAGCTTACAATGATAAGGTTACAATTATAAGAACATCCACTTACCAGGTACACAGAAAACGGCAAGCATAGCAAAAAGAGCCAAATGTACAAGTGCACTGTGTTACAAAACAAATTCTGATGAGGATCATAGAACCATCCTCCTGTCAGTGAAGCCCAAACACCTTGGCGTAATATCTCTAGCGTCTGTGAACCCATATTTTATGCTATGTCCACATTTTCGCATTTAATTCACTGTCCACCCACATAATACACTGTAATGCACTTAATGTCATGATCTCATAGAAACTTAGGTCTGCAATTCTCTCGTTGTCTTCCCTGCCATTTTGTCTGACAAATGCATTGTACACACGAAAACAGACTTTAAAGGCATTGATTTTAATGGAATAAGTTCACACCAAGTTCACACCATAATTAAACTAAAATGTAGAATTGAAATTTTAACACTATTTATCGCAATTTAAAGCCTCCTCTTTATCAATAACTGTGAAGAGTAAAAATATACAAATTAATCAGAACAGGGAAACAGCTTCCAATCCAATTTATCAAATTCACGTTTGACAGTTTTTTGAGCCGAGTTGCCACTAGCGAAAAGTTCTCATTTGACAGTACTCTACAATGAGCTGCCACTATTGAAAATGATAAATCAAACTAATTTTATATTTTTTTCTCCTGGGAAAACTTTTTATTTTCACTTCATATCAGATTCAATTTCACGCGGGCGTGCCACGAATGTAAATTAGAAAAATAAGTGTGGGTTTCATTACAAAAATATACTTTACTTAAATATTCTTGTCGTTCGATTGAATGCTGATTCGTTGATTGCCATCCTTGTTGCTTTAAATAAAGAATCTTCTCTAATAAAATAAAAAATACAGAACGACTGACGACAGTACACTTTACAAAAAATAGTATAATCTAATAGTGTATTGTAGCAACACTCTAACAAGGGTGAGATAAAAAAGAAAAGTAAAAAAGTTATTGGTTTTTTGACAAACAACAAGCGCGGTGTTTTTTTGTTGCGAATAGTTCAAAAGTTTCGAAAACTTAAGTTTTATTTTACATTTAATTACAAGTGGACTGATTTTAATAATGGCTGATATTGAAAAGCTCTTGAAGCAAGCTGCAATGCAAATAGGTGCTGGTGGAAGCGCGGGTTTTATTGAAGTTTGTATAATGCACCCTTTGGATCTGGTGAAGACAAGACTGCAGTTGCAATCCTCGAAAACCGTCGCCAGTATGTCGGATCCACATTATTACAATGGGATTGTGGACTGCATGAAGAAAATGTACAAGTATGAAGGTGTGACGTCGTTTTGGAAGGGTATTCTGCCACCCATCCTTGCCGAAACCCCTAAGCGAGCTGTGAAATTCTTTACTTTTGAACAGTACAAACAATTTTTTATGTTTGGTTCCAGTACACCTACACCTTTAGTGAGAAATTTTCATTAACATACCTACATCTTATTGCTTTGTAATTTTTTTATATTAATCCTTTTTATTTGTTTATCTGTGTTATAATTTTCTAATTTTTGTGGCAATTACCCAGACTATTAAAAAACGAATAATAAAATACCTATTCAATAATAAGAAAATCTTTAAAATCTCAAACAGATCATATCTTAGAGATAAGAAAATGAGGAAAACACTCATGTATTTGATTTGTTTACTTTGGTTTGTTGCTATGCTGTTTATTACTATGCTATTTCCCAATGTGCTTTAATCTATTAGGATTCCAATAATACATTTGTGACTTTCAGGTCATTATTTGAAAATCTTTACCACATGCCAGGTCTCTCCAAATACCTAATTGAATCATGTCCACCTTCTTTGTAAATCCCAAAGCTGTTATGTGATTGCAGTTATTAACACACAAACCAATTAGACTTGATTAGGACAGCTTTTTTTTCAATACTTCCTGTGTACTATTTTTCTATATTGAAAGGACAGAGCCTTACAGTGAGCTCTTTGAGGTAATGAACTGATTGTGATCACCAGCCTCATAACTTCCACTGGGCTCAGACCTTTGTACACAAACAATATTGCATGTGGAAATTGGGCCACCATTCTGGCTTAATGTAGATTAGTGGGTATTAATGACTGCCCTCTTACAACATCAACCAAGCCAAGCAATGGTCAAACATGCCTTGTGAAGCATCAAATGGACTGATAATAGTTAAATGTTAATTGTGTAATTTTATTATTGCTATACTATTAACTTAATTATATATAACATTAAATGTATTGTCAAGTTGTTATTACTAGAAGCTAGCTTGATACCAAATAGATAGTTTATAATTGCAATGCTCCCTGGTTTCATATGTGACTTATATTATTATAAAAGATTTTAATAAAAAGTTATTTTTTTTTTTTTTTTCAGACATTTGCATTAGCCGGTCTTGGTGCTGGAATAACAGAAGCCATTTTAGTTAATCCTTTTGAAGTGGTTAAAGTGACTCTACAATCTAATAAAGCACTAGCTGCCCAAGTGCCAAGCACTTGGTCGGTGACTCGTCAGATTGTCAGAGAAAGTGGACTGGGTTCAAGAGGTCTCAACAAAGGGTTGACCGCAACAATAGCAAGAAATGGAGTCTTCAACATGGTATACTTTGGGTTTTATCACAGTGTGAAAGGTGTCATCCCTGAAAACCCGGTATGTGATACAATATTTACATTTTTTTGTACATTAGTACTTCCTTTAAATATTTGAATTTGACCATAGATTACAAGCTAATAAGTTGCATGTTATAAAATGTATTACAAAAAACACTAAAGTGTAGAAAAAAATCATCCTTTTGCACCCAGGCTTTTCAAATAATAATAATAATAAAACACTTAATAATAGCCATTGAATGCAAGCAGCCAAGCAGCACAAAACCGGTTGTTGTGAAGATTTTTAGGGGAAGCCTTTGTCCAGCAGTAGACGTCTTTTGGGTAATATGATGATGATGATGACATTTCTAATAATTTAATAGAAAAGTTGTTTTAACTCAAAACAACTTTGTTAAACAATAATAAAAGATGTGTGAGCCATTTATCCTGGTTGTTATCATTAGATGACACCTGTTCAAAAATATTTTGTAATCTTTTGTAAAATCCAACACATACAAAAAATTACAAGAATATATTATCATTCAGAAGATGCCACTGGCATATTGCCAGATATTTATATCTGTTACATACAACAATAACTCTTATCAAACGTTTTATCTTATTTAGAAAACAAGAGTAGCTACTGACTGTGTTTGTAAACATAATACAAATGAAAGAGATTGCCTGGCAAGCATATTACAGGAATACATTTTCTATAAAACATTGTAGTAACCAAACCAAAAGGTTTAGGTACTTACTTGCACCAAACAAGAAGCTTGCAAAATGTAACAAATTCTGTTGTAGGTACAGTTATAAGTCAAACAGTTCTCTAAAGTTATCACGGTTCTAAATAAAACAATAACATTTGAATTTTCAATTTATAAATAACTTTCAAATTTCAAAATTTCAAAATTTTG
>OY720036.1:6822356-7041115 GCA_963082485.1 Eudonia mercurella | reverse complement strand
GAATGTACAGTCGTAAACATATCTACATTTAGTTTATATATTATTCAGTCCATGGTAAGGCTAAGTATTTGGTTATACAATTATATGATAAACGCGATATGTGTCTGTTTTGCTTCACTGTGAAACGGCGGCGACGGATCGTCGGGAACACTATATATATTTTAAAAAACTTGTTTAAAATCCACACGAGAATATTCTTTCTGAATATAAAACAGTTTTGTATTTTAATATTTTTTTTCAATCAATATCGCAAACAGACATACCGTTTGACTACGTAATAAAGAGTCTGTCTCACGATTTTTGCATTATAATATAAACAAGGTCGAGTTCAATGAGATGCACATGTCGATCATATTTCGAAAACCCGGGTACCTATCTAGAGCGAGTTTTATTAGCTATTCAATTCATCATCACCACCTCATTTTATGTCTCCCCACTGCTGGGGCACGAGCCTTCCCTATGGATGGATAGGGAGAACGGGCCATAAACCTCCACGCGGGCTCAGTGCGGATCGGTGGTTGTTAAAACTGCTAATGCAGCCGGGACCAACGGCTTTACGTGCCTTCCGAAGCACGGAGGAGCTCGAGATGATAAATTTTTGGTCACCCATCCGATGACCGGTTTTTGCAAAAGTTGCTTAACCTCAGCACTCGCAGACCGGGTGCATTAACCACTGCAGCATCGAGCTTCTATCAGCTATTCAATTACGTTATGGAAAACGTTCATTTGTTGTATCATGGCATTGAGCGAACCCCTGGTGGCAAACCAGGTAAAATTTTTATTCGATTCTATTGGCAAATAATACTTGCACTAGGCACCCAGAACATAATATACTTACTTACTCTGTAACGTTTTGCTCGTGGTCCTTGGTCATTTCGCTCGCATTCGCTACGTGTAAGAAAGATTAGGTATATCAGTTTTCAAAAGTTGAGATAAGAGTCAAATATTAAGAAATATACTTATATAGGTAGGTAGGTACTTCAGTTTAGACGTGGATGTGTATCTGTGATAATAAAACAGTATGGAGCAAGTGATTTTTTTATTTTTATATAAAGGGAAGGTCAACATAGCATAGAACTGTTTCTTGGAATATATTGAGCTAATACATGCATGTTATGAGATAATCTGGTGACACAAAATTCTATCTGTAGCCAATTGCAAATAATCTTTCATCTTTTATTCATATTATTTTTCTTACTAATGTGCATATAATTGGAAATTAATTATAAAACCAACTAAGTATAGTGAGTATAAAGTCCAAATTACTTATATAAATCCTTTACCTAAAATGTTTCATAAAATAAGACAAGGATAAAAGATCACTTTACAAAACGTATGACCGTTCATGACCTCAAACGTATGTGTACCACTACTGTACCGAAGAAGCTATAAATAAGTAGGTACACACAATGATGACTTGACACATGTTGTTATGCGCCAAATAATTGTTTTGTAACTCAAACCGTGGCACCTTGAAATTAGACTCATTGCCTTATAAGGCAACACCTTTATTTTATTTTTACTAACCTATTTCGTCTCACTGTTGGGCAAAGGGTCCCCCAAATCTCCCCATATCTCCTATTGCATTCGCGTTCTCCCACTAATCTCTTAAATAAAAGTCGAGATCATCTCTCCAACGCTTTCTCGGCCGACCCCTTTGCCGCCGTGCGTCTCCAGGTATTCGGAGAGTAACCAACTCGCCCATCCTCCGGACACATTCTAGCTCCCATTCACGGGCACTCCACTCACTCAATCACATTAAATCTATACTAATATAAAGCTGAAGAGTTTGTTTGTTTGGTTGAACGCGCTAATCTCAGGAACTACTGGTTCGAATTGAAAAATTCTTTTTGTGTTGAATAGTTCATTTTTTGAGAAAGGCTATATTACATCACGCAATAACTAACAGGAGTGGAGCAGTCCCTAATTAACGCGGGTGACACCGCAGTTTAATAATATAACTACTTGGATTGCGTGGCATTGCTCCGGGCGTTGGATTTCAAACATTCCAAAATCCATCTCTAATTTGGAGTGATGGTGTAGCGCGAATAGAGTGACCGTGAATGGAGGCATTTTTTATTTCTTAAGGGTAAGCATTTCATCTCACCTGATGTTAAATAATAATAAGGCCGAAAGTGGAAGCGTACTTTATCCGGAATCCTCAACTATTGACGCACTGGCTATCTTATCTTTAGTTGCCGGAACACAACAATGCTACAAACTTTGATGTTATGGCGACATATTTAGATAAGATGGTAATCCAGGCGGACAAACAAGCACTACCACCAACCAAACCAAGTACACAAACATGTACCCTCCGCTGGGAATCAAACCCGACACCTCTGGGTCTAAACAGGTGGTCTTAGCCAAAACACCACAGAGGCAGATAAACCTTTTCTTTCTTGCCTTGCTTTTCGGCTAACATGCCCCGCCTAATCCCATTTCAACCTGGCTGTCTTTTTGCCCACATCAGCAATGCCTGTTAGTGAACGCAGCATCGTGTCTTTCACTCGATCGATTCTCTTGAAACCGAGTATGCTGCGTTACGTATCTCTTTGTCAAATCTAGAGCTTGGAAAAATGGACTTTTGGGACTCCGTATTCTATTATACTATTTTTGATGTGTAACATCTTTTCGCTCGCTTTCTACATAAGCAATTGAATTTGTAGGAGTGATTTCGTGAAATGGGACGGAAGTATGTGTAACAGTGTAACAGGAAGTCGGGAAAGCGCGCAAACGCGCGCCATTTTGTATATTTCAAATCGATATTATGAACATGACATATTATTATTATATGTGATATATTGTGTCATTTGACTATCAAAGGTCATTTTGATATGTCAAATGTCTTCTAATGAGTATTTACTGCATTTGTTTATAGTTTTAACCACCACGCGGACCTAGTGCGGATTGGTGGTTGTCAACGACTGCTAATGCAACCGAGACGGGTTGGACTTAGAGATCGGTCGCCTGAATCTGAGGAAACGGAATGTGTAGGGGCTCAGGGAAGCTCGTCTAAGATCCCCTAAAACAATTTCGGCTGCCTGAGTTACGGAGTTTTTATAGCCCTTCCAGCCCATCCAGGACTGTCCTAGTCATGGTTGACATAATATAATAATAGTTTTGCCAGCTCATTCCTAGCCAATATTTGTATTTTATTTGACTTGAAAGCCCTTATGGTAGGTAGGTACCTAAGATGAAATAAGATTACCAATTGAACTTTGTAAGTCGTGCGCCAGGAGTCGGCACGATGCCGGATGGCCGAATGTCATGATTTTAACAGTATTTCATAATTGTTGGCCTGTTACAATTATATTTAATTTAGTACGGGGTTACGAGCCGGCGAACAGGAAGGACTAAAGGCGAAGCTATGTCAGTTGCATAAATTATAGTGTTGAGACGATGTTAAGTATTGTTAAGTCTTTCACCCGTTTGCACTAAACTTACGAATAGTCTTGGCTTAACTATTACCCGAAAACGTAGCTTACACTCAAGTGCCGATTTAACTTGACCGAGTAGTAGTTAGGCAAAGACTTAGGCGATTTATAAGTTTAGTGCAAACGGGCGTTAATCTTATTATAATCAATTGGAAGCGAATTGGAGTTTCTTTATACTTAGTAATAAATAAACAATTTTTACATTATATTCTGAAAATAATGGGTCGGGTATTACAACATTTTCATCCATAGGGTAGGCTAGTGCTCCAATAGCGGGAATATAAAATAAGCTAGTGATGTGATGATTTTCTTATGCATTTCTCTCAATTTTTCTCAATTTGTTACAGGTTCCGCGCACTTTACAAGGGCTTATTGCCGAAAGTGCTCCGTCTAGGCCCAGGTGGTGCCATCATGCTGGTAGTATACGACTATGTGTATCACTTCTTGGAGAATAAGTTCCAGAGTAAACATTAACCCTGCCTTTAATAATAGGAAGAATTATTGTGCTGCCGTAAATTGAGCCAAAAGTAACTGTAATAAGATTTATATCAGATATTATTTAATTTTTTTTTGATTGTGTTTAATAGTATGTTGTTGTATTCTCTTTGGTTGATTTCTGTTTTCCACGACATAAGAGCAACTTAGCTTGGCCCAATGCAACGTATGAGATGTTCTAAACAAATATATTTTATAATATATATATATATATACCTAAATGCAATGTAACTAAACTGTTGAAGGAAAGTGTTTAATGGATTAAAATTTAAGAATGGATGAATGAATATTCACATAATATTGCTGCCTAGTTTATGCCTTACTATATTTACACAATATTGATATTATTTACTAAGATTATGACAATTTGTTAATTATTGATTGTATCGTATTATATTTTCTGACCAAAACTTGTTGATATTATTTAAAAAATATGTTGTAGCTATATTTTTTAAATGAGATAGTATGTGGTCTTAAACATGGATTTATGGTCATATTTGTAGCCAAACTTTGATAAGTTCACAGTGATCTGTGATAAGCACGTTATATTAATATGTATGTAACAAAGAGTAATGTTGACCTATTGTAATATCCAAACAACATATTGTAGTAAAAATATCTTAGCCAAAGATACCTAGTACTACGTATAAGTTTTAACAGTAAAGAGATAATATTTTTAATGAAAACAATATTTTTTAAGAGATTTACGCATATTGCAGACGACCAAGTCAAATAATGATGGAAATAGAAAATAAGACATAATTGTATAGCTAAGTTCCACAATAAAATCTAACAAAGTATGATAGACAATTTTTTGTGTCGGTTGTCTGTCTGTTACGTTAAAAAGTTACAATAAACGGATTAAAGCATTTTATTTCCTTTGTTTTTTTTTCATTACGCTTTTAAACGCCTTGGTGGCCGAGTAGCAAAGCGTTTGGCCCGATATCCGAAGGATGATTATTTACATACAATTTTACGCATATATTGTTGCGAACAAACTACAATTTGAAAAAAGACAAAGTGTTATGTGTGTGTCTACAGCTTCATCATAGTCGTAAGAGAAATTCTAAGCATGCCATATTTTAGAGCAAAATTGGAGCAATCAAAGGTTTCAGTCATACATTTGGGGCCACCACAACTTCGTTACTATGAGTTGTTTTTTGTGTGTAAGCTGGAGAAACGTGTCTCCAGCTGGCACACGCCGTTTAGCCAAACCAGTGAGGCTAGGGTTTTAGACTATAGTCAGAAATTTAAAGCATAATTGCAGCAATGAGAGCCAAAAAAACTAACCATCACACTCAAATACTGTTGAAATTACGATCATAAAACTGTGCGAGCTGAAGTAATTAATCAGTTTATCAGACGGCTCCTAGTCTTACATTCTTCAGTACCTAAATTAAAATGATCGAGAGCGCAAATTAAAATGACTCTTAATAATGCTAGCTCTTAAGTTCAAACCCGATTGCAATAGTGTAGCGCACGGAACGGCAACAGCGCTCTTAGCCGCTTCCGAGTCACAATTTTTATTTGAATTTTTTGGCGGGAAAACCATTTTTTGCTAATAATTTGGAAACTAAGATGCCCAGAGATTTGAAATTATGCTTCGTGTATGCTGCAATTATAACGTATTTGTTATTTAAAACGAAACTAACTTATACAGTTACAGTAATTCACCATTGTGTCAGTCAGCCCGTGTTACGTGTCACCAGCTTACACATACATATCGGTTCGTAGCTCAAAAACTATTCGAGCTTTGATAAATTTGGAGCCTAATGCTGCAATTCGGCTCTAAATTTTGAGGTATAATACATAATTGTAGCTTCAATAATTACGAAGATACAGATGTGCAAGCCAGAGACATGGTACTCCAGCTCGCACATAGTTTTATGATCGTAGTTTCAACAGTATTTGAGTGTGATGGTTAGTTTTTTTGGCTCTCATTGCTGCAATTATGCTTTAAATTTCTGACTATAGTCTAAAACCATAGCCTCACTGGTTTGCCTAAACGGCATATGCCAGCTGGAACACGTTTCTCCAGCTTACACACAACAAACAACTCATAGTAGGTACCTAACGAAGTTGTGGTGGCTCCAAAAGTATGACTGAAACCTCTGATTGCTCCAATTATGCTCTAAAATATGGCATGCTTAGAATTTCTCTTATGACTATGAGAAAGCTGTGAACACACAAATCAAAGTTTTGTCGACATTGAATTTTTTTTTTTTTTATACGTAGCACTGCAAATGACTCCAATTCACCTGATGTTAAGTAAATATGGAATCCAGATGCGACGATAACTGGTGCAGCGTGAGAACAACGCAGCGTCAGTTATCCTCACTTTGCCGGCCCACAAGGTGCTTCTTCACGCCTTGTTTGAAGGACCCCATATCATAGGAAGGAGGGAAAACGTGTGCTGGCAAACTATTCCATGTTTTGGAGGTGCGACAAAAAAACGAGTCACCAAATTTCTTAGTGCGCGATGGAATATTAGAGACAGTGAAGCGGTGACTCCGGAGAGCAGCACGTGTACTCCTATGGAAGAAGGGAGAAGGTGGGATGAGGTCAAACAGTTCTTCAGAGCACTCGCCATGGTATAAGCGGTAAAACACGCTGAGTGACGCAATATCTCTACGCAATTGCAGAGTTTCAAGAGTATTTGTGACTTCTGCGTTGCCGATAATGCGTACAGCGCGACGCTGCAATCTGTCCAAAGCATCGAGAAGGTACTTTGCGGAACCGTCCCAGATGTGCGAGCAATACTCCACGCAAGACCGTACCTGTGTCTTGTACAAAAGGCACAACTGGTCAGGCGTAAAGAATCGCCGCACCCTGTTCAAAATAATAGAATAGGGCTCCTTTGGCTTACAGAGTAAGAGTATATAGTGTTGATTAATTTCGGCGAGTTGGATTGAGTCACGATAGCATAGTTGGTAGTGCACCTGACCCGGCATGTCATGGGGTGAGGGTTCGAATCCCGCTCGTGGAGTTTTTCAAAACTTTGTCTTTTTTTCCAAGTCCTAGGTTGAATTCCCAGGCAAAGTGGGTTTCGCATTTTTGATGCATACGCCGGCTTTGTGATCACCACTCCGCGTATGGCAAGCGTGGTGATTAAGCCATTACCCATTAATTGTAGTGATGACTTTATTTCAATGATTTGCCTTTGCCTTTGCCCAGCCATGGGACAATCATAGGCACTTTATTACTTTTTTATGAGCATAGTTCATAGATATCGAGATGACAGTCTATAATATGTTCTTGTTTGTATTTTGTGTTTGTCTTGTTGGTTGTACTTTAATTACTTATATAAATAAATACTAGCTTATAATTCCAAATTCTGTTGTAGGTATCGGCCGGCGCTCTACCGGTAACTACATTGTACTGTTTTGCTAAAACAAAAAAGTTAACAGCCGTATTTAGGGGAAATTACATTATTATGTATACATTTAGTAGCGAGCTCTCGTTTCGGAAGCCAAGACTCACTTTGGGTCCCTGCGCAAATGCAGTAAGTATTTGGTAAATAAAAACGCAAACACGTCTCGATCATGTTCATCACTTTCCCGCCAAAAAGCTTCATCCGCATTGATCCGCATTGTGTGTAAAATGTGAACGCAGTGTTGCCACAAAGTTAAACGAAAACCTACAATTGACTTAACTTAATATTAATAAAGAACCAATAAAGAACATCCAGTGACCATCCTTTTTTTGCAGGCGGTATTTTCAGCGTCACCGGACTTTTTTAGGGAGGCGAGAAACTTAGAGAGTTCAAGCCGTGTGAAACGTAACACCGTCAGAGGTTTTCTAGAGGGAATGGATGTTCCCCGTTTCTCCGAGGGGTTCGGACCACCTGTGACTCCGTCTGTCACCTCATCACACGTTTTCAAAAACATTTTATAGCTACATAAATTTAAACTATTTTCCTTTTGTGATGTTATCTTAGAATTATAATTGTTCTTCGTATTTTGTACTTCTGAGTCTTTGTCTTTATTTCACCTCTATAACTACACCTTCGTGATCTCACCTGCAATTCTGATGAGTATAACTTGAAGTGGAAACGTACCTGTCACCTGGAATACTTAACTAGGACTAAAAAGTATTCTCAGTGCTGGAACAAAAGGGATGGTAGCAGTTTAAAAAAAGGAGTATGTATATAAAACAAGTTCTAATCCTAATAGGTACTTCTAATATCAACCAAACCGACTACAAATGTGCCAGTGTGTGCCAAAACCCGGGCCTCTGTGTCTGACACTGGTGTAATTTTTTAATGAAAGCTGTGTTTAATAAACATTATTATTTGTTATTATATTGCTAAAAGAAAATACAAAGTGACAATAATATGAGAATACTCACGCTTCGGAACACGTTCGGCCAAAAACCTCTAACGCCATGCTAAAATTAAAAAAAAAAACTAATGTGCCCAAGTTGCATCCGTCCATTTCGCGCTGGTTGGTTTCTTTCTTTTGAGAAAATGGAACTGTGGCACATTAACTAAACCACCAGAAAAGTTATCATCAACAATAGAAAAAGCGGTAATTATGTCAATTAATGAAACTTCTTAGAAAGTGAAGTTATACAGCCACAGACATTTCCAACAATAAATTTTGTAAAGGTAATATTTATGTTTTGTTGATATCTGGTTTTGTTATTTATAAAAATGTCTATTCGATGTTAGTATGAATAAATCTTTAGAAATGAAACAAACAAATAGGTTTGGTAATTGAACTATTTAGGTAACAAGCAAAGCTTCAAGTACAGTCAAGTTTAATAATATATGAGCCTTTGTATGTACCGGCTCGTCAGCTAAAGATAACTTTAGAGATCCATGGATTTCATGAACATGACAAACAACAATAATATTCCTGCAGTGACAAGTTAGGATAATATGAATGTCCCTATTAGATTTAGGTATCGGTGCTTTTGTTTCCTATTAACATAGGTATTTATTTAATTGACCTTTCCACCTACTGACTTCTTTGTTAGGAAATTGTATCGTTCCCATGACAACAAGGAATTTAAACAGTATCACTAGAGCAATGTCATTACATTACCTGTCTAAAACTATATAGACTCAGGATGGATCTTAAAAAGCTAGGTACCAAACAATAAAGTAATGATTGATTTGTGAATGCTTAGTTTATTAATTTCCTATCATAGTTTATGAAATTGTATATTTACCTACCATAATGATCAATTTATAAAACTATATGGTATCATAATATAATATAAATAATAATTTATTTCTCTACTTTCCTTTTATCACTGAAGCACAGTTAGTACAAATTGATTGATGTCACATGAGTGACTTACCTAAATCAAATTGATGCGGACTGTCCACTTCTTAGAGTATTACTATTTGTAGTTGGTTTAGCAAACGTTTTGCATACTTAAATATTTTTTTAACTAGCATATAATTAATGTTAGAAGTTATATAGAAAAGCATTGTGTATTTTTTTTTAGACTAGTGCTCAATTTCTTCTTTTATTAATTTCAGTGCTTACCATGGAGCAAATACAGGCACAAACTGCAATGCCTCAGCTTGTGCAAGTCTATCAGCCACCAGAGACCAACTCGAAGATCCACAATGCGCAGATAATTCATATATCACATCCTCCGATGCCCAAAAGGGCCACGTACCAGCAGACAATCACTTCAAAGTCTCTTCAAATACCTGTATCACACGTAGCAGATGTGCAGAACCAGCCAATTCACATGTCCCAGACTGGAATTGTTTTATCATGTCAGCAACCACACTTGCAAAGTCTGCATCACCCCTTGCATTCGCAAATGACACAGCCAGTGTTACAGAGTTCGGATTTGGGTCAACCCTTGCATGTGATATTGCCGCAAGTATCAATTCTCAAACAACAATTGGTTGGTGAGATTCAGCCACAGTATTACAGACATTATGATATTGAAAAGGAGCATTGTATTTTGGCTAAGATGGAACCGGACTTGCAAGCACGAACTGAGATACCAATAGAGTGAGTGGCGCTTTTGTATGGAATTATTGCATGTAAAATTAAATGAACACTCATGTCATACTTTAATAAGATTTACTCACTCATTTGCTTACTTGGTTAAAGATATGATGTTATTAGACATTTCATTTGGATTTCGATGTTGCAAGCTAAGCAAATTTCGCAATGGCTGGCCACCAGATAAGTGACCAGGCATTAGGATGTTTATTCTAACTTTGTTCTATGTTAACTAGTCGTCTTTGCATGGTATTTCAATAGTGTCGATGTATAACAAATACTTTTTATATATTTATAAAAAAATTACTTAGAGCACTCTTGTCATACTTTATTTATAATATTAAAGTTATAATTTAAATTTTACAGGTACAAGTCAACCTCGACTAATGAAGCTGATACAGATCTTTCAACAAAAAAACGTAACAGAAGCATCAAACCAGATCCCGAGTCATGGGCATGCAATGTCCGCAAACTGAAACACCAGAAAGGGGAGGCGTACATCAGTCGTCGAGGTAAATTCGTACCGGAGCGGCGAGTGCGCACTGTCAAAGACTGCCTACAATCATGTAAATACAAATGCAGCTTAAGAATTAACGACACAGACCGTGAGCACATATTCAAAGCGTTTTATTCCCTTAACGCCAACGAAAAGAAACATTTCTTACTGAACACCACAGAGAGGAATGATGTCAGTAAACATAAAACGCAGCACGACAACTTTAGAAGAAAACATTCCTTTAAGTATTTCTTCTTAGTTAGAGCTGTAAGGTATACCGTTTGTAAGAATTTCTATTTAGGCACTCTAGCTATATCACAGAAGCCTGTTTATAATGTCCATTTAGGCAAATCGGAAATGAATATCCCCAAACCTGATGGAAGAGGGTTATCAGAAGCTAGTGCACATTCGTTGCCATCAGAAGTGAAAGATAGAGTGAGAAAGCATATAATGTCGTTCACAACTGAAAACTCGAAACCAGTAAAACAGTTTTCTAGGAAAAAACAATATTTAGATCTCAATTTAAGTGTGAAACAAATGTACACAATGTACTCTACTGAATGTGATAAGGACAATGTGGTGCCTGTAAAAGAGTCTATGTACCGGAAGATATTTAAACAAGAATTTAATTTACATTTTAGGAAAGTGAAAACGGAACAACAGCTGTGTTGCAAATGTAAAAGTGTGATAAAGAAAAAATAAGTGCATTTTATTTAAATTGAAACTTATTCTATTTTCATGCCTTGGTGGCTGAGTGGCAAAAGCGCTCCTGAAACCGGTCCCGGGTTTGATTCCCAGGTCAGCCAGAAGTTTCGGGTATAAAGGCTTTGTGATCACCACAAGCGTGGTGATAAATACCGATCAATTGTACCGAAGACTTGATTTTAATGGTGGCCTTTTAAGAAAATTGAATTATTTCAAAAAGACATGCATTTTTTGTAATATATGCTGAAAGGCAGCTCAGAATCGACCTAGAAATAAAGTAGATTTCAAAAAAACTAAAACGTAATTGCCTTTTGGTAGGACTTAACTATTAGGGCAACAACTCTAATAACTATTTCTATCGTCAAGCAGCTCCAAGCGCCTGGTCTGCTTTATTACGTGAGAAGTTTGTTTTGAGCATTTTTCGCTATTAAGGTTCGCGCACATTATGTCGGGCCGCAACGGGGCGGGCCGCAGCTCAAAATTCCGCTCAAATCGCTCGTATGTATTTTATATGAACTATCGCACACTATGCCGGGGCGCAGCGGACCGCATAATCCGCCGCGGATTTTGGTTGCGTGCGATGCGGCCTGCCCCGCACCGCTGCGCCCCGACACAGTGTGCAAGTGTGTGTGTGTGTGTGTGTATAGCAAGCGGATTGGAACATAGAGAAATTTATAGGGTGTAGATAGAGAGCCCTCTCGTGGTGCTTTTAGGCAAACCAATTTGACACCGCCATCTCTGGTAACGTTCCGAAACTAAGCACGTATCTATAGATACGTACCTACATAATTTTATATTAATTCTTATAGGTATGCTTACCGGCTGTCGGCTATTGAAACAGTTTTGTTCTAGGTAAGTCTTGAAAGTTCGATAATTCGTTTTTTATATTATATTTAGTACTGGAATTTTTGATTTAATTTTGTTAGTACTTTCGTAATAAATAACAAAGAATATTCTCACATTGCATTTTTTTTATAAACAACTGGAACAGCGAAGGTTTGCATGAAAAGTCAATTTTATTAGTTACAGTTACAAAGTACTCGATGTTGAGAAAACATCGATGATTTTAACCGATGCATCGCAAAACATCGATGCATAGTCTCGATGTATTGCATCGAAAAGAAACATCGATGTATTTTCTAAGTGGACACCCCTAGTAGGTACACTGTATTCAAAATTCGTCATCCCGGCCTGTCACTAACATTTTGCGCTGCGCTGCGGCCCGCTGCGGTCCGACATAATGTGCTATGTAAGCATTTTGCGAGGCGCTGAGGGCCTGACATAATGTGCGCAAACCTTTACTCTTACTTTCGGTTTTTTTCATTGACGCTTGTACGTATCATAACTCTGCTGGTAGGTATCTTTATTAAATATGTTACAAATTGTATATACTTTATCTTCTACATAATTTACAATATAATAAAAAAATATTTTACAATATATTGTAGTATTAATTTGCTTAGATTTATTATTTCTTATTAGTTTTCAGCTTAGGCCCATGAATAAACATTAAAGACAACAATGTCACCAACCAGAGGTGCTCGTTGGGGCAGTAGTTAACGCGCCCGGTCCGCGATTGCTAAGGTTAAACAAAGTCCGGTCATCGGATGGGTGACCAAAAAAAAAGTGTCATCTCGAGCTCCTCCGCGCTTCGGAAGGCATGTAAAGCTGTTGGTGCGCAAAGCAATCCGCACTGGGCCTGCGTGGTGGTTTATGGCCTGTTCTCCCTATCCATTTATAGGGAAGGCTCGTGCCCCAGCAGTGGGGACTTAAAATGAGCTGGTGATGATGATGTAACCAATACACCGTAATACAATGGTGATATAATTTCGTAATCTTCGCAATAGAAGCAGTGATAAAATAACTCCTTAATTTTTTGATGGTAAAGGAGGTTTTATTTGTCTTATTAATAATTTGCAATTAAAACAAAATCAGTTATTTAATTTTATATATTTTTGCACTATAACTTACTATTTATACAAATAAAATGTTCACACGCCTTCACAATTCAATTCAGTTTCTTGTAAGATGGCTCTCGCTATGATTTAGCCAGTGTCTAGTTTTAAGGGAGGTTATTAGTGTTTTGACTTTGTCCGTAACTCTGCATACAACTGTAATAAGCGTTGGCACACCAGACTACCACAACTGTCAGATGTCCTCAATAGTTCTATTATGCCTTAAATAAAAAAAGAAGATGTTTGAACTTATATAATGCTTCTTGGTGGGAAAGTGAAGAGTCATGTCTGCGGTTTTGTTTTATTTTCTAAAATTTGTGTTCTGTCGAATTTTAATGTGAAATAATTATGGATTATTAACCGTTAAGTGTTCGTGAGTGTGCATGAGTGTTGGCAAATGAAACAAAACCAGTGCAACGTCACTTTTCAAATTGTCTCAAGAAGTCCGCCCGAGGACTTAGTAAAACCCCACATCTTTACTGAGATACCTACTCGAGGGGTTGGGGGGTATATCATTTTTCTCACTTCTCATTTCTATTATCATTCATCATCATCTTAAAGGAAGGAAATATTGTTTATTTATGTATTACTTGTAAGAAAAAATACTTTGACACTGGCTAAATGTGCTAATCGCACGAAGCCATCAACTAAATGAAAAAAAAACTTACATGATGATGGATGACATATGGTTGAGTTGAATATGTATTGAAAAGCAGTTTGACACTTTTGTATAGGTTGATGTGCAGTTGTCTGTACAAAAGATACATTATATAACTTGGGTGAAGTAGTAAAGGCAGAGATAGAAATACCTTTCAAGTATAAAGTTTAACAATCATGTTTTTTTTATTGTCTAAATTGTTAAAAAGATCGATTACTTCTAATTATTATTACTAAACAATAAATCTCAATTAAGTGCGAGATCTATTTATTTAGCAATGACTTGGTTAAATATACCTACTTATTTGAGGGTTTTTTAAAAACACAAACCTACAGCTACTGTAATTACCTTAATTATGCCAGAATTCAAGCGATAATGGTACTTTAAAAGTATTTTTGCAAACTAAATTGTTTCTTTATCAGTAACAGAGTGCCACTCCTACTAGGTATGTTTTTGGAAGGCATTGGTGACTTGTGTGTGTACTTAGCCTAGGGTAGAAAACGATAGAGCTACTTTTACATATATACCTATACTATATTATATATATATATATATATATATATATATATATATATATATATATATATATATATACATACATTATTATATTAACATGTATTTGTTTTATGTCAAAAAGGTAAAGTTAAGGTTCTGGCAGATCAACCCAAAACTGTCAAATTTCTACAATCAATTTTGAACTTTATTGTTTGGTTATAATTATATATATTATATATCAATATCCATTGGAGAGATTTGACAGATTTGGGTAGGTTGAACTGTCGCCGTGTGTACAATCAAACACGCTTCGCACGCATTTAAAAATCCTGACACTATAAATCTGACACATTGCTAGTTCTTACAGTTCCTTACTCAACATTATGCGATTAACATTTACAGTGATGTTGTTCAACAAAAGGAATGATTCAATCCGTGACTGTGCCGACCTATTGGTCATCTTACAAATAAATTAAAGTTTATTTATCAAAGTCGTTACAAACAGTTGCATACAACTCGATATTATAACATATACCTACAATATCTGTAGGGAAGTGATTCAGAATTTATGATCGACGCATATGTGCGGTTAACTTTGACGCTTCACATGTTATGAGAATAGTACTCTACATTGCTTAATTATATTATGGCTGAAGATTGTCTTTAAACCTCAATATATTAAAAACTTTTTGGAATAAGTTACTAGCAGTAAGAAACTAGTAGCAACATACCTATGCACTTTATATTCTATGCCCCTTACAAATAAACAAAGAATAAGGTCCGAATAGTTCCGTGTTTTGTTTCTGTTATCTAAACGTTATTTCAAATTAGAGTAAAAGAGACAAAACACAGAAAAACTATTCGGACTTTATTCTTTGTTTATTTGGAAGGCACTATAGGTTTACCAGGGAACGTTCGTCACTTAGGTAGGTAGTTATTAATAATTGTTTGAGAAACCTTCAAAGGTTCTCAAGTTCCGTTAAAGTCTAGTGTAGTGACGTTGCAAGGGCTATATGCAGCATAATATTACTTAAATAAATTATCATTCGAAGGCATTTGGCATCAAACTCAATCGTCAGAAAGTTTCTAGAGGGGATGGCATAAAACAAAAGCGTATCCCCACTCCCTCTAGTCTCCACTCTTCTAAGTACTAGATTCTTAGAGGAGTTCGGATCAGATCAAATTGATCGAATCTGTTATTTTAAACAATCATTTCTTGGCGTTAATTTTTGATCATATGATTGTTGAAACAGAGTATCATTCCCATTTCTCAGTGGTCTGATTTTGACAATTTTTCTTATAGTCCTAATGTCAAAATCAGGATATGGATATATTATTCAGACCTTATTGAATTACCAGTTCAGTCACAGCAAAATATTACTCAAATAAATTATCGTAGGTATTAGTAGGTTTAAGACAACGAATTGTAAGGCATTAAGGCATTGGACATTTGGCCAGCTAGTTGTAATGATTTAGTGGATTCTCGCGGGTATGATGACGCAGACGAGGTCGTCTCCGCTCTCGTTCTTCAGCTCCCATTTGACATCCACCTTCACTTTGGGGTAAGCCTTCAGGACGGGCAGCGTCGTCTTGTAGCTCGCTTTCTGGCCACCCTGCAAATGGTATTTATTTATTTAGGATAACACCAACCAACGATCAGGTGAAGTTCGAGGGTAGTTGCTGGATGCAAGCAACACAAAACTGGTAGGCTACTCTTGACGCAAACTCAATCTCAATACAATTCCAATGCGATTAATTTGTATCGATATTGGGATAAGTTTCGCAATTTCGGAACGCCCCATCTCGATAATAATTTGTTCACTCAATTTCCACGCAATTTAATTCCAATGTAGCGCTATTATCGCTTTTAAGAGTGCCATTTGAATTTTTTAGATTTGGGATTGGAAATTGATTATTGCAATTGTGTTTCAAGAGTAACCCCAGGTGGGTTGGTTGCGAAACTTATCCCAATATCGATACATATTAATCGCATTGGAATTGTATTGAGATTGAGTTTGCGTCAAGAGTAGCCTACCTGGTCGTTGTGGAGATACTTGGGGGAGGCTCATATTTCAATTGCCACATGTATGACGGAGCATCACTTTGGAACGGCTCGACCGATTTGGCTGTTTTTTTTGTGGTGTAAGTAATTGTCAGGACATGGTTGGTATGAAAAAAAAGGTTTTTGAGCTAGTAAAACCGTCATGGATGATATCGCGGCCTGGCCGCTAGTAACATAAAACAACATACACTGGATAGTTAACAGACTTGATTGAAACCACAGGATGTACAGAGTGCCTTTGTTTACAATCCGTATTAATTCGATCGATTACGTTTACGAAAGCGATATAATTTCTATGGCAAAATTCTTCTCGTATGTCGCCAGGAGGCGCTGCTTCAATGCCATACAATTTTTAAAAAAAAAACCTTTTCTTCTCTGACCGTACCGAGGGGCCCATAGGCGCATGCTTTATTTGCATAATCCCATAGTGAAAAAACGAAAGTTTTTAAAAAAAAACGAATGTGACGGTACCTTCAAGGGGCAGGAGAGCCCGTTGTCCTTGCAGGCGTCGGGTTGCGGGAGCGGGAAGGGCACCGGCAAGTTCATGATCACGCCGTGCACCTCCGTCTCTATTGTCTTTACGTCTTGCGCTAAAACAGAAATCATTGAAATTATTTTTTGTTCGATTCAATCTGCGAACTGGCTCAGGGGCCACCTGGGTACTGGGTATAATATACCCTTGTTTTTATGAACTGAGGTATATACCCTACCTGGTCACTAATTGGATGATAATTGTTTAGTTATGCAGAAAGTCGTTAGTTCTTATTGTACTTAGTAGAAATGTTAAATTAATTAATTCAGTGATAATGTACTCGTAGTAAAAGTGATGATTAAATATTATTTAAATGACAATAGACGAAGTAGGTAAAGTATTTCTTTAGAAGTCACCGACTTGATTTCCGAAAAAATCCGGTCCTTTAATTTCTGCTAGGTAGGTATGCCTACAATATTTGAGGAATTCCCTCAATTCCTCAAGGATTACATCATCAGAACTGAGTTCCGGTGCCTGCCTTCTTTTGCTTTGTCGTAGTCGCTTAACTATCTTAATCGAGATATGTTATCGCCACCCAATATTTGAAGAGCTCCCTCAATTCCTTAAGGATTCCATCATCAGAACTGGATTTTGATAAAAATGGGCCCAATCTGGAAGTAGGTATATCCTTTCAAATGAAAAAAGAATTTTCCAAATCGGTGTATAAATAACGGAGTTCTGAGGTAATAACATACAACCTCCTTTGAAAATTGAGAACCTCCTTTTTTTGAAGTCGGTTAAAAATGTTAATATCATACAGTTCGACGACGTTGTGAAAATAGATAGTTGTCAAAAATAGATAGTTTTAGTAACGTTATTTACAAACGGATAACGTTTTAGTTTCGCGATTTCAAAAAACGATAACGACACATCGCTACTTACAAGTATGTATGTAAGTACTATTATTTCTTCTGTTTTTTTTTGGAGAGAGTTTGCTAATTGCCTCAGTCTGCATTTTCAGCTTCATCGGGCTTTTTTGGGGGCGGCGAGAAGTTTAAAGGGTTCCTCCTCAAGCCGTGTGAAACAAATCACCTTCGTAAGTTTTCTAGAGCAGTGGTTCCCAACTGGTGGTCCGCGGACCACAGATGGTCCTTGAGAGCAAAGGTAATGGTCCGCGGGACAGAACATAATTAAATCCACTGAACTATTTTTAAAAAGGCAGTACAATGTTTTTTTTTAATTCCTGCACTGTCACTTACTTTATCTGTTTGTTTATTCTTAGGTCCCAGGGTGGAACAATATGTATAATGGCGTTCCTAGAGGAGTACCACTAGGCACTGAACGTTTGACATTAGCATTTTTGGTAGCATGAAGTGTGTGAAGACAAGTTCTTAAAAAAGGTCAGGTCAAGAGTACCCTAAACCGACGAGCGTGTATGAAGAGACTAATGAATGTGGATGAAGCGAAAGAAGTCTGTAAGGATCGCAGCAAGTGGAAAGAGGTGGTCTCTGCCTACCCCTCCGGGAAAAAGGCGTGATGTATGTATGTATGTATGTATGTATGTATGAAGTGTGTGAAGACAAACTGTCACTACTGAACTTACCCTACAAATACTTTTTGTAGCATAAGTTACCCTTAAAGGTTTGAAGTTATACAGCCACAGACATTTCCAACAATAAATTTTGTAAAGGTAATATTTATGTTTTGTTGATATCTGGTTTTGTTATTTATAAAAATGTCTATTCGATGTTAGTATGAATAAATCTTTAGAAATGAAACAAACAAATAGGTTTGGTAATTGAACTATTTAGGTAACAAGCAAAGCTTCAAGTACAGTCAAGTTTAATAATATATGAGCCTTTGTATGTACCGGCTCGTCAGCTAAAGATAACTTTAGAGATCCATGGATTTCATGAACATGACAAACAACAATAATATTCCTGCAGTGACAAGTTAGGATAATATGAATGTCCCTATTAGATTTAGGTATCGGTGCTTTTGTTTCCTATTAACATAGGTATTTATTTAATTGACCTTTCCACCTACTGACTTCTTTGTTAGGAAATTGTATCGTTCCCATGACAACAAGGAATTTAAACAGTATCACTAGAGCAATGTCATTACATTACCTGTCTAAAACTATATAGACTCAGGATGGATCTTAAAAAGCTAGGTACCAAACAATAAAGTAATGATTGATTTGTGAATGCTTAGTTTATTAATTTCCTATCATAGTTTATGAAATTGTATATTTACCTACCATAATGATCAATTTATAAAACTATATGGTATCATAATATAATATAAATAATAATTTATTTCTCTACTTTCCTTTTATCACTGAAGCACAGTTAGTACAAATTGATTGATGTCACATGAGTGACTTACCTAAATCAAATTGATGCGGACTGTCCACTTCTTAGAGTATTACTATTTGTAGTTGGTTTAGCAAACGTTTTGCATACTTAAATATTTTTTTAACTAGCATATAATTAATGTTAGAAGTTATATAGAAAAGCATTGTGTATTTTTTTTTAGACTAGTGCTCAATTTCTTCTTTTATTAATTTCAGTGCTTACCATGGAGCAAATACAGGCACAAACTGCAATGCCTCAGCTTGTGCAAGTCTATCAGCCACCAGAGACCAACTCGAA
Source organism: Eudonia mercurella (assembly GCA_963082485.1). NCBI lineage: Eukaryota > Metazoa > Arthropoda > Insecta > Lepidoptera > Crambidae > Eudonia > Eudonia mercurella. Next base: position 7,021,714 of record OY720036.1, on the reverse strand, counting down.
GATCCACAATGCGCAGATAATTCATATATCACATCCTCCGATGCCCAAAAGGGCCACGTACCAGCAGACAATCACTTCAAAGTCTCTTCAAATACCTGTATCACACGTAGCAGATGTGCAGAACCAGCCAATTCACATGTCCCAGACTGGAATTGTTTTATCATGTCAGCAACCACACTTGCAAAGTCTGCATCACCCCTTGCATTCGCAAATGACACAGCCAGTGTTACAGAGTTCGGATTTGGGTCAACCCTTGCATGTGATATTGCCGCAAGTATCAATTCTCAAACAACAATTGGTTGGTGAGATTCAGCCACAGTATTACAGACATTATGATATTGAAAAGGAGCATTGTATTTTGGCTAAGATGGAACCGGACTTGCAAGCACGAACTGAGATACCAATAGAGTGAGTGGCGCTTTTGTATGGAATTATTGCATGTAAAATTAAATGAACACTCATGTCATACTTTAATAAGATTTACTCACTCATTTGCTTACTTGGTTAAAGATATGATGTTATTAGACATTTCATTTGGATTTCGATGTTGCAAGCTAAGCAAATTTCGCAATGGCTGGCCACCAGATAAGTGACCAGGCATTAGGATGTTTATTCTAACTTTGTTCTATGTTAACTAGTCGTCTTTGCATGGTATTTCAATAGTGTCGATGTATAACAAATACTTTTTATATATTTATAAAAAAATTACTTAGAGCACTCTTGTCATACTTTATTTATAATATTAAAGTTATAATTTAAATTTTACAGGTACAAGTCAACCTCGACTAATGAAGCTGATACAGATCTTTCAACAAAAAAACGTAACAGAAGCATCAAACCAGATCCCGAGTCATGGGCATGCAATGTCCGCAAACTGAAACACCAGAAAGGGGAGGCGTACATCAGTCGTCGAGGTAAATTCGTACCGGAGCGGCGAGTGCGCACTGTCAAAGACTGCCTACAATCATGTAAATACAAATGCAGCTTAAGAATTAACGACACAGACCGTGAGCACATATTCAAAGCGTTTTATTCCCTTAACGCCAACGAAAAGAAACATTTCTTACTGAACACCACAGAGAGGAATGATGTCAGTAAACATAAAACGCAGCACGACAACTTTAGAAGAAAACATTCCTTTAAGTATTTCTTCTTAGTTAGAGCTGTAAGGTATACCGTTTGTAAGAATTTCTATTTAGGCACTCTAGCTATATCACAGAAGCCTGTTTATAATGTCCATTTAGGCAAATCGGAAATGAATATCCCCAAACCTGATGGAAGAGGGTTATCAGAAGCTAGTGCACATTCGTTGCCATCAGAAGTGAAAGATAGAGTGAGAAAGCATATAATGTCGTTCACAACTGAAAACTCGAAACCAGTAAAACAGTTTTCTAGGAAAAAACAATATTTAGATCTCAATTTAAGTGTGAAACAAATGTACACAATGTACTCTACTGAATGTGATAAGGACAATGTGGTGCCTGTAAAAGAGTCTATGTACCGGAAGATATTTAAACAAGAATTTAATTTACATTTTAGGAAAGTGAAAACGGAACAACAGCTGTGTTGCAAATGTAAAAGTGTGATAAAGAAAAAATAAGTGCATTTTATTTAAATTGAAACTTATTCTATTTTCATGCCTTGGTGGCTGAGTGGCAAAAGCGCTCCTGAAACCGGTCCCGGGTTTGATTCCCAGGTCAGCCAGAAGTTTCGGGTATAAAGGCTTTGTGATCACCACAAGCGTGGTGATAAATACCGATCAATTGTACCGAAGACTTGATTTTAATGGTGGCCTTTTAAGAAAATTGAATTATTTCAAAAAGACATGCATTTTTTGTAATATATGCTGAAAGGCAGCTCAGAATCGACCTAGAAATAAAGTAGATTTCAAAAAAACTAAAACGTAATTGCCTTTTGGTAGGACTTAACTATTAGGGCAACAACTCTAATAACTATTTCTATCGTCAAGCAGCTCCAAGCGCCTGGTCTGCTTTATTACGTGAGAAGTTTGTTTTGAGCATTTTTCGCTATTAAGGTTCGCGCACATTATGTCGGGCCGCAACGGGGCGGGCCGCAGCTCAAAATTCCGCTCAAATCGCTCGTATGTATTTTATATGAACTATCGCACACTATGCCGGGGCGCAGCGGACCGCATAATCCGCCGCGGATTTTGGTTGCGTGCGATGCGGCCTGCCCCGCACCGCTGCGCCCCGACACAGTGTGCAAGTGTGTGTGTGTGTGTGTGTATAGCAAGCGGATTGGAACATAGAGAAATTTATAGGGTGTAGATAGAGAGCCCTCTCGTGGTGCTTTTAGGCAAACCAATTTGACACCGCCATCTCTGGTAACGTTCCGAAACTAAGCACGTATCTATAGATACGTACCTACATAATTTTATATTAATTCTTATAGGTATGCTTACCGGCTGTCGGCTATTGAAACAGTTTTGTTCTAGGTAAGTCTTGAAAGTTCGATAATTCGTTTTTTATATTATATTTAGTACTGGAATTTTTGATTTAATTTTGTTAGTACTTTCGTAATAAATAACAAAGAATATTCTCACATTGCATTTTTTTTATAAACAACTGGAACAGCGAAGGTTTGCATGAAAAGTCAATTTTATTAGTTACAGTTACAAAGTACTCGATGTTGAGAAAACATCGATGATTTTAACCGATGCATCGCAAAACATCGATGCATAGTCTCGATGTATTGCATCGAAAAGAAACATCGATGTATTTTCTAAGTGGACACCCCTAGTAGGTACACTGTATTCAAAATTCGTCATCCCGGCCTGTCACTAACATTTTGCGCTGCGCTGCGGCCCGCTGCGGTCCGACATAATGTGCTATGTAAGCATTTTGCGAGGCGCTGAGGGCCTGACATAATGTGCGCAAACCTTTACTCTTACTTTCGGTTTTTTTCATTGACGCTTGTACGTATCATAACTCTGCTGGTAGGTATCTTTATTAAATATGTTACAAATTGTATATACTTTATCTTCTACATAATTTACAATATAATAAAAAAATATTTTACAATATATTGTAGTATTAATTTGCTTAGATTTATTATTTCTTATTAGTTTTCAGCTTAGGCCCATGAATAAACATTAAAGACAACAATGTCACCAACCAGAGGTGCTCGTTGGGGCAGTAGTTAACGCGCCCGGTCCGCGATTGCTAAGGTTAAACAAAGTCCGGTCATCGGATGGGTGACCAAAAAAAAAGTGTCATCTCGAGCTCCTCCGCGCTTCGGAAGGCATGTAAAGCTGTTGGTGCGCAAAGCAATCCGCACTGGGCCTGCGTGGTGGTTTATGGCCTGTTCTCCCTATCCATTTATAGGGAAGGCTCGTGCCCCAGCAGTGGGGACTTAAAATGAGCTGGTGATGATGATGTAACCAATACACCGTAATACAATGGTGATATAATTTCGTAATCTTCGCAATAGAAGCAGTGATAAAATAACTCCTTAATTTTTTGATGGTAAAGGAGGTTTTATTTGTCTTATTAATAATTTGCAATTAAAACAAAATCAGTTATTTAATTTTATATATTTTTGCACTATAACTTACTATTTATACAAATAAAATGTTCACACGCCTTCACAATTCAATTCAGTTTCTTGTAAGATGGCTCTCGCTATGATTTAGCCAGTGTCTAGTTTTAAGGGAGGTTATTAGTGTTTTGACTTTGTCCGTAACTCTGCATACAACTGTAATAAGCGTTGGCACACCAGACTACCACAACTGTCAGATGTCCTCAATAGTTCTATTATGCCTTAAATAAAAAAAGAAGATGTTTGAACTTATATAATGCTTCTTGGTGGGAAAGTGAAGAGTCATGTCTGCGGTTTTGTTTTATTTTCTAAAATTTGTGTTCTGTCGAATTTTAATGTGAAATAATTATGGATTATTAACCGTTAAGTGTTCGTGAGTGTGCATGAGTGTTGGCAAATGAAACAAAACCAGTGCAACGTCACTTTTCAAATTGTCTCAAGAAGTCCGCCCGAGGACTTAGTAAAACCCCACATCTTTACTGAGATACCTACTCGAGGGGTTGGGGGGTATATCATTTTTCTCACTTCTCATTTCTATTATCATTCATCATCATCTTAAAGGAAGGAAATATTGTTTATTTATGTATTACTTGTAAGAAAAAATACTTTGACACTGGCTAAATGTGCTAATCGCACGAAGCCATCAACTAAATGAAAAAAAAACTTACATGATGATGGATGACATATGGTTGAGTTGAATATGTATTGAAAAGCAGTTTGACACTTTTGTATAGGTTGATGTGCAGTTGTCTGTACAAAAGATACATTATATAACTTGGGTGAAGTAGTAAAGGCAGAGATAGAAATACCTTTCAAGTATAAAGTTTAACAATCATGTTTTTTTTATTGTCTAAATTGTTAAAAAGATCGATTACTTCTAATTATTATTACTAAACAATAAATCTCAATTAAGTGCGAGATCTATTTATTTAGCAATGACTTGGTTAAATATACCTACTTATTTGAGGGTTTTTTAAAAACACAAACCTACAGCTACTGTAATTACCTTAATTATGCCAGAATTCAAGCGATAATGGTACTTTAAAAGTATTTTTGCAAACTAAATTGTTTCTTTATCAGTAACAGAGTGCCACTCCTACTAGGTATGTTTTTGGAAGGCATTGGTGACTTGTGTGTGTACTTAGCCTAGGGTAGAAAACGATAGAGCTACTTTTACATATATACCTATACTATATTATATATATATATATATATATATATATATATATATATATATATATATATATATATACATACATTATTATATTAACATGTATTTGTTTTATGTCAAAAAGGTAAAGTTAAGGTTCTGGCAGATCAACCCAAAACTGTCAAATTTCTACAATCAATTTTGAACTTTATTGTTTGGTTATAATTATATATATTATATATCAATATCCATTGGAGAGATTTGACAGATTTGGGTAGGTTGAACTGTCGCCGTGTGTACAATCAAACACGCTTCGCACGCATTTAAAAATCCTGACACTATAAATCTGACACATTGCTAGTTCTTACAGTTCCTTACTCAACATTATGCGATTAACATTTACAGTGATGTTGTTCAACAAAAGGAATGATTCAATCCGTGACTGTGCCGACCTATTGGTCATCTTACAAATAAATTAAAGTTTATTTATCAAAGTCGTTACAAACAGTTGCATACAACTCGATATTATAACATATACCTACAATATCTGTAGGGAAGTGATTCAGAATTTATGATCGACGCATATGTGCGGTTAACTTTGACGCTTCACATGTTATGAGAATAGTACTCTACATTGCTTAATTATATTATGGCTGAAGATTGTCTTTAAACCTCAATATATTAAAAACTTTTTGGAATAAGTTACTAGCAGTAAGAAACTAGTAGCAACATACCTATGCACTTTATATTCTATGCCCCTTACAAATAAACAAAGAATAAGGTCCGAATAGTTCCGTGTTTTGTTTCTGTTATCTAAACGTTATTTCAAATTAGAGTAAAAGAGACAAAACACAGAAAAACTATTCGGACTTTATTCTTTGTTTATTTGGAAGGCACTATAGGTTTACCAGGGAACGTTCGTCACTTAGGTAGGTAGTTATTAATAATTGTTTGAGAAACCTTCAAAGGTTCTCAAGTTCCGTTAAAGTCTAGTGTAGTGACGTTGCAAGGGCTATATGCAGCATAATATTACTTAAATAAATTATCATTCGAAGGCATTTGGCATCAAACTCAATCGTCAGAAAGTTTCTAGAGGGGATGGCATAAAACAAAAGCGTATCCCCACTCCCTCTAGTCTCCACTCTTCTAAGTACTAGATTCTTAGAGGAGTTCGGATCAGATCAAATTGATCGAATCTGTTATTTTAAACAATCATTTCTTGGCGTTAATTTTTGATCATATGATTGTTGAAACAGAGTATCATTCCCATTTCTCAGTGGTCTGATTTTGACAATTTTTCTTATAGTCCTAATGTCAAAATCAGGATATGGATATATTATTCAGACCTTATTGAATTACCAGTTCAGTCACAGCAAAATATTACTCAAATAAATTATCGTAGGTATTAGTAGGTTTAAGACAACGAATTGTAAGGCATTAAGGCATTGGACATTTGGCCAGCTAGTTGTAATGATTTAGTGGATTCTCGCGGGTATGATGACGCAGACGAGGTCGTCTCCGCTCTCGTTCTTCAGCTCCCATTTGACATCCACCTTCACTTTGGGGTAAGCCTTCAGGACGGGCAGCGTCGTCTTGTAGCTCGCTTTCTGGCCACCCTGCAAATGGTATTTATTTATTTAGGATAACACCAACCAACGATCAGGTGAAGTTCGAGGGTAGTTGCTGGATGCAAGCAACACAAAACTGGTAGGCTACTCTTGACGCAAACTCAATCTCAATACAATTCCAATGCGATTAATTTGTATCGATATTGGGATAAGTTTCGCAATTTCGGAACGCCCCATCTCGATAATAATTTGTTCACTCAATTTCCACGCAATTTAATTCCAATGTAGCGCTATTATCGCTTTTAAGAGTGCCATTTGAATTTTTTAGATTTGGGATTGGAAATTGATTATTGCAATTGTGTTTCAAGAGTAACCCCAGGTGGGTTGGTTGCGAAACTTATCCCAATATCGATACATATTAATCGCATTGGAATTGTATTGAGATTGAGTTTGCGTCAAGAGTAGCCTACCTGGTCGTTGTGGAGATACTTGGGGGAGGCTCATATTTCAATTGCCACATGTATGACGGAGCATCACTTTGGAACGGCTCGACCGATTTGGCTGTTTTTTTTGTGGTGTAAGTAATTGTCAGGACATGGTTGGTATGAAAAAAAAGGTTTTTGAGCTAGTAAAACCGTCATGGATGATATCGCGGCCTGGCCGCTAGTAACATAAAACAACATACACTGGATAGTTAACAGACTTGATTGAAACCACAGGATGTACAGAGTGCCTTTGTTTACAATCCGTATTAATTCGATCGATTACGTTTACGAAAGCGATATAATTTCTATGGCAAAATTCTTCTCGTATGTCGCCAGGAGGCGCTGCTTCAATGCCATACAATTTTTAAAAAAAAAACCTTTTCTTCTCTGACCGTACCGAGGGGCCCATAGGCGCATGCTTTATTTGCATAATCCCATAGTGAAAAAACGAAAGTTTTTAAAAAAAAACGAATGTGACGGTACCTTCAAGGGGCAGGAGAGCCCGTTGTCCTTGCAGGCGTCGGGTTGCGGGAGCGGGAAGGGCACCGGCAAGTTCATGATCACGCCGTGCACCTCCGTCTCTATTGTCTTTACGTCTTGCGCTAAAACAGAAATCATTGAAATTATTTTTTGTTCGATTCAATCTGCGAACTGGCTCAGGGGCCACCTGGGTACTGGGTATAATATACCCTTGTTTTTATGAACTGAGGTATATACCCTACCTGGTCACTAATTGGATGATAATTGTTTAGTTATGCAGAAAGTCGTTAGTTCTTATTGTACTTAGTAGAAATGTTAAATTAATTAATTCAGTGATAATGTACTCGTAGTAAAAGTGATGATTAAATATTATTTAAATGACAATAGACGAAGTAGGTAAAGTATTTCTTTAGAAGTCACCGACTTGATTTCCGAAAAAATCCGGTCCTTTAATTTCTGCTAGGTAGGTATGCCTACAATATTTGAGGAATTCCCTCAATTCCTCAAGGATTACATCATCAGAACTGAGTTCCGGTGCCTGCCTTCTTTTGCTTTGTCGTAGTCGCTTAACTATCTTAATCGAGATATGTTATCGCCACCCAATATTTGAAGAGCTCCCTCAATTCCTTAAGGATTCCATCATCAGAACTGGATTTTGATAAAAATGGGCCCAATCTGGAAGTAGGTATATCCTTTCAAATGAAAAAAGAATTTTCCAAATCGGTGTATAAATAACGGAGTTCTGAGGTAATAACATACAACCTCCTTTGAAAATTGAGAACCTCCTTTTTTTGAAGTCGGTTAAAAATGTTAATATCATACAGTTCGACGACGTTGTGAAAATAGATAGTTGTCAAAAATAGATAGTTTTAGTAACGTTATTTACAAACGGATAACGTTTTAGTTTCGCGATTTCAAAAAACGATAACGACACATCGCTACTTACAAGTATGTATGTAAGTACTATTATTTCTTCTGTTTTTTTTTGGAGAGAGTTTGCTAATTGCCTCAGTCTGCATTTTCAGCTTCATCGGGCTTTTTTGGGGGCGGCGAGAAGTTTAAAGGGTTCCTCCTCAAGCCGTGTGAAACAAATCACCTTCGTAAGTTTTCTAGAGCAGTGGTTCCCAACTGGTGGTCCGCGGACCACAGATGGTCCTTGAGAGCAAAGGTAATGGTCCGCGGGACAGAACATAATTAAATCCACTGAACTATTTTTAAAAAGGCAGTACAATGTTTTTTTTTAATTCCTGCACTGTCACTTACTTTATCTGTTTGTTTATTCTTAGGTCCCAGGGTGGAACAATATGTATAATGGCGTTCCTAGAGGAGTACCACTAGGCACTGAACGTTTGACATTAGCATTTTTGGTAGCATGAAGTGTGTGAAGACAAGTTCTTAAAAAAGGTCAGGTCAAGAGTACCCTAAACCGACGAGCGTGTATGAAGAGACTAATGAATGTGGATGAAGCGAAAGAAGTCTGTAAGGATCGCAGCAAGTGGAAAGAGGTGGTCTCTGCCTACCCCTCCGGGAAAAAGGCGTGATGTATGTATGTATGTATGTATGTATGTATGAAGTGTGTGAAGACAAACTGTCACTACTGAACTTACCCTACAAATACTTTTTGTAGCATAAGTTACCCTTAAAGGTTTGAATAAAGATAAAACTTTTTTAAGAACAGCTTATGTGGTCCTTGCTCACAAAAAAAATTGGCAAGGGGTCCATGGTAGGAGAAAGGTTGGGAACCACTGTTCTAGAGGGTACGGCATCACGCACTAGTCCGTGTCCCCGTGCCCTGCTAGATTCTGCGAGGGGTAAGATCGGATCGGTATTTCTTCTGTGCTTTTACTAAGGACAAGTTGGTTCCACACGTTTACTAAATAGTGGTAGTTAACTTTAACTCTATCGAATAGTGATGACAATACGTACTGATAGGCACTTCGGTGATAAGGACCAGTCACCAAGTCGTTGGAAACCTATAATTATGGCATTCTATTTGTTGCACATGCATGTCATAAAAATGTATTAGGTATGTTCTATATTCGCTTGCAACAGATAATAAATACCTAATACGTGATAATGTTGGTAGCGATATTTCTTATTTACAATATGGGTTTAACCACATTCCTAGAACAGTACTATATAGCCATCAGTGTCTTTTCTAATGGCACACGACACGTGTACCTACACAACAATGCGTAGTTTATAGGTGTATTTACCAAACAATACCGACATAATGCTTCAAACATGAAATACCTTGGTAGGTAGGTATTCATTAACCCGTCCCGCGCTGTAGGTATAATTAGCGGGCCACCTTGTGTACGACCGTGCGTTCACAGGGCGCGCGAGGACTTAATTTATGATTACATCTGACTAGGTAGACGTTCCTCATGTAGTAAATTCATTGTATTTAGCGTAGGCATAGAAAAAATAATAGTACAGGTAAGATTATTTACATGTAATTTTACGCAAATATTGTTGCGAACAAATTACAATTTGAAAAAAAAAAACAAAGTGTTGAGAAATTTCACGAAAAAATAATTTCGGAGAGTTGGATTGAGCCACGATAGCATAGTTGGCAGTGCACCTGACCCAGCATGTCATGGGGTGCGGGTTCGAATCCCGCTTGTGGAATTTTTCAACACTTAGTCTTTCTTTTTTCAAATAGTAAGTACCTACAAACTTAGGTAATTTTTATAAAGTGTTGAAGGCGCACTACCAACTATGCTATTGTGGCCACGATACCTACAAAGATACAAGCCTAAATTATTTCAACACTTTTACAAAATTGTAATTAATTTGTATCAAAATTTGCGTCAAGTTATATACCGTTAAGGAGGTATTTCTCGAAGCGCACCCATTTTAAGCGCATCTATTGAAACGCAACTAAACTGTTCCTCGAAGCGCACCTTTTAGTTGCGCTAACGAAATAAATTTAAAATATTATAATTTTATTCTATGAAGCGCACCAATGGTAAAAAATAGGGAAGAGCATGAAGGCAACATATTAGGATATCGACAGAACTTTTCAAACTCATTTGTAATATTATCTAGGTACTAGGTATATGTCATATGCGGTTTCACCCGCGTTAATTAGAGACTGTTCCACTCATTTTAGTCATAGCGTGATGTAATATAGCCTAGGTATAGCCTTCCTCAATAAATGTACTATAAACACAAAAAGAATTTTTCAATTCGAACCAGTAGTTCCTGAGATTAGCGCGTTCAAACAAACAAACAAACAAACAAACAAACAAACAAACTCTTCAGCTTTATAATATTAGTATAGATTAAAATCATTTCATAGAGGAAAGTGTCCTTTCATGACAGCAAGGATGACATTTTCCTATAAGTACCTACGTGACGCTCGCGCTGTAAAAGAAAGGGAGAAAAAAAATTCCCTTGCTAAGTTTCTTGCCGATTCTTCTCAGTACAAGGTGGTACTAGGTCTCCCGCCCTGTGCACACATACGTACCAATGGCATAGTGACATTCATAAGAGCTAATAATATAACCTACACTGAACAAATGATTTTGAATTTAGCAGGATTCTTATGCATATGCATGTCAATAACAAGAATAATATAGTCATCGCAGTTCCAGATACAACGAATTATCATTATTATTAATTCGTTATCGTCGCGTCGCGTCGCGTCGCGTCTGTGACGTATGCATAAAATTATTATTTGTCGAAGTGGTAATTAAACACGACAATCAAAACATTATGTTCGTTGATTAGTTTGTTTAGTTAGTGATGTGATTGTTGGGTTAAAATACTAATTAAACGAGGTCACTCTCACTTGCTAATCGTGTAGTTATCAGAATGGTATAACGAACTGCATGTGTGTCCGGCAAAATGATTTTAGTTAGGCCGTTTGTATTAATTAATGGGCATTACGGCGAGTGAATAATTAAGTTACCGGTCTCAGACCCGAGGAGATTCGATTCCCGGCGGAGAGTACTTAGTTAACGCTCACAGATTTAGGTAACTGCTCTGAAATACTAAATAACAAAAAAACACCACACAAATCTAAATTGGAATAAAGGAACTTACACCTATATCATAAATCCTGTAAACATAACATGTTTTTGCAGCAGTAGTGCTTAAACAAATTTCGAGGGTGAATAGGTATCCACCCAGTAGGTACTAGCAGGATAATGTCTTACCCTTCCCTTCAAATATCTGCCTTCTCCAGAGTGTACCCGGCTCCGACAGTATCTACAACTCAGCAGTTGTATGTGCTGCCCCCCAATTCTGCTATTTATTTTGATCTGAACGAATCTGGATCGCTATAGTTTCAACGTTTTCTTATCTCCTAACTACGAAACTATAGAGTTAATTTCGTAGTTAGCAGAAAACGAGAACGCTATAGTTTCAACGTTTTCGTATTCTGCTAACTACGAAACTATAGGGTTGATTTCGTAGTTAGCAGAATAGCGAAAACGTTGAAACTATAGCGTTTCAGATTCGTTTCAGATCAAAATAAATAGCAGAATCGGGGGGCTGTTCGTGCACATAAATGTAAAAATAAAATTGAATCCAAGAACAGCACATGCCTAAAATATTGATATTTGCTGTTCGTGGACTAGGCCTTGTGCTGTTCGCGCATGTGCTATTCGGTCTTGTGCTCTAAGTGGACTACCTCCCCTGAATGTGTATTTTAATTTCATTTTCTAACCTTTCTCTGCTTAGTGCCAGAGACGTCCAACAAACAATTAAAACACTATTGTGTCTGTATTCACAGCAGACAGACGACAGATTAAACTATCACGGTTACGTACTTACCTTAGAATTTATTATTATAAACGGGATTATTCAGGAGTACACAGTGGAGTTCACTTTTCATGTGGTAGCGTTCTCACCTGGTGTGAAGTCTATGCTGATGGTGGCGTTGGTATTCCTCCTGAGGATGCACTCCTTCGCGTCGTCTGCACACCCGCTCACTCCTACGGACTCGACCGTCGCCATTTTTGAACCTGCACAAGATGAATTATCAAATTAAACATAGTTCAAATTAAAAAAATCTAATACCACTGTGACACAGCGAAAAAGTTTTAAAAAAAATCTGTTCTTTAAAGTACTTTCTAGTTTCTAATACCTACATAGGTAGTTATATGCAAAATATTTATTTATAAATAAATGAAACGAAATAAACGTACAAACACATTTATAAAAAATATAAAAGTCACGGAACCAGAGACCGATCAGCTTCCTAGCGGGTTCGATCTGGGGATTGAACCCACCATAATTAGTTTACTCGATTTGGTTTGTGCATTTGCTATTAAAATGTATGTATTTTTATCGCAAATGCACCAAGCGAGCGATCATTGAGCGATTTGCGTCCAATACCAATGCAAAATTAGGCAACGTTGTGCCGTAAGCTGCTGAGCTGAGTAGACCAAGCTAGTACAAACAATAGACTAATGTTGGGACCAACCCAGTAAGTATATAACAATACCAGACATAACTATATATAGGCCAGCGCCACATTAAGCGGGAACTTCGTCGCTGAACATCCGTCGTGGTAAAAAAAAGGCCGATTACCAGTCGACTGTCAACGCTTAAACGATGTGTATTGTATGCATTCCACTAAGCCGACTGTCCGCCGAATGTGACGCGTTTCATTAAGTTACATACAAATGCAACGTTGCGGATCTTACGCTGACGGAAGATAGGTGCGCGGAGGACGGAACAGACGCAGAGGGCGAGCGGTCCGCGACGGAAAGACCGATCTTCCGCGTAGTGTGCCCGTTATTAGTTATTTATATGCAATAACATGTATTGGCGTTCCGACGCACAAGATCCGCGAAGGAAATTACCTCAAGTGTGGCGTAGGCCTTAAAGTTGTTCCACCACTAGCATGTTTTATGTCCTTACTGCTGAGGCACGTGACCCCTATGAATGGAAGCATAACAGCGAGGAGCTATGGCGCAGTGGTAAACGCGCTTGGTTCTGCCAATGCTGAAGTTAAAGTTATCTCACTTCTTTCTTCTAGAATACAGACAATGGACCCTAAGCTTCATAAATAATGGTAGGTGCGTTGGATGACGCTCGCAAAGCACACTCACCATTTCTCGCTGCAATTGTGGCGGACCTCACGAGCGCTGGAGAAGAAGTTGAACAAACAAGCACCATTCGTCTACGTCATCGATAATAAGGAGGCGAGTTTGGGTATATCTTTTTTCGGTAAGGTAAGCCTGCCGGTTCCCCGTACCGTATCATCTGCTATCAAGCTATCAAGTTGCAGCAATGGAATTCAATTTGCACCCGTTCTCGTACAATATTCGACTCCGTTTAAGTATTTCACTTGTCTGGATTATTGCGATGTCAAGTGTGTATAAGACTTTAACCTTTGGCGTGGCGTTGTTATAATTGAAAGACATTGGGTGTCTTAAAGCGATGATAATATTGTGCAACCCAATTCTCGGATACCACTCAACCGTGTAAATTCACTAAGCACAGCACATAAGTGAGCCTTACTCTTATTTTAATCGTTGTTTATTTATTTATTTATTATCAGCCTATATCGTCCCACTGCAGGGGAAAGGCTTCCCTTCCCTTTTTCCAAATGCATACAATACATACAAAATTGAAAAAGGAGTCCAATAATCACATTAATATTATAAATGCGAAAGTTTGTGTGTATGTGTGTATATTTGTTGTTTCTTCACGCCGCTGCAACGGATGGGTGGATTTGGACCAAATTCGGCATATTACAGATAGTTTATAACCTGGATTAACACATAGGATACTTTTTATCCCGATATTCCCACGGAAACGGGAACCACGCGGGTGAAACCGCGGGCGGCAACTAATTAAGTTATAAAAGTGACATTAATAAAAGTTAGGAGAAATGTTTTGAAAACGGTCATTAGAAATCGCAAAAACAAAAGATTAAGATAAGAATGCCTCAAACTGAGGCAAGACGTCGCTATTAGCGGATATGTAACAACTACGTACTTCAGAAGTCATGCGTTGACCACGATTTCTAGTATTGAACTACCTCAACACAATTTTCCCGATCTGGAAATGAACCAAGGACCTCCGAATCAAATTTATCACTGGGTCAGCGAGGCGATTTCAAGTTAGTCCTAACGGAAATATGGATTCCATAGTGAGTCATCATGAGCTAAGAAAACTAGGTGCCTAGTGCTTTTAACCCCATGATATGCCGGGTCAGGTGCACTGCCAACTATGCTATCGTGGCTCAATCCAACTCGCCGAAATTAATCAACACTATCTACTTTTACTTTATAAGCCAGAGCCCCATTAAATGTCGATACCCAACTAACATTTTGGTGATAAGAATAAGTGCTACATGAGTGTTAAAGTAGAATTTTAAAAACCTAAGTTGCCATAAAGGCATTAACAATGGGTGATATAGCGTGCTCTAACTTTCTTATAAACCTTATTTGGGCCCACGATTTTATAGCTTAATGATATAAGGGTTAAAGAATAGTGATATTTGAGTGATAATACATAGTTACAATAGTGCTATTGGAGCAGTTATTACCACTTCAAGTGTTTTGTGAGGTATTAATAGGTCACAACCGCAAGCTAAAGTAGTACATAAGTTGTAAAAACAACTCTGATAACTCTTTTGGTAATACATTAATGATTAAGGTAGCAGTGCATATTACACAAAGCGCTAATTAGTTGTTTAATATCATAATTTTTGTGTTTTGTTACCGCCAACAGCGTCATTTTCATTAAGTGCAGTAAATACGAGTGTTTGGTGAAAACAGCAAATGGAAAGTAAGTCAATAATATGTATTTTGGATTACTGGTGTTGTAGTACTGATGTGAAATCTTACTGCGGTGTTTAGTTTTCTGTAAGAATATATATTAGTTTTCATTCAAATTTTAATGCGCCACTAAAATAAACTATTTTGATGATATTTTCTAGAAAAGTAAATATTGTCTCAGTTATGTTTTGCTTCAAGTATGGAAAATAACAGCTTCTGGTAGCGTCTACAAGTTTTTAAAAGAAAAGTAACAATAGTTTGATTTAATAAGTAAAGCAATAATGTTTGAAACAAGTTTTCTTCCTGTATTTTTTTATAGGTTATCTTTATTTTAATGGCGTCAATTTGCAATCACTTATGGTTCCTGTTAACTCTGTTATTTCTTACAATAGTGTTTAAAGAATGATAGTTAGCACTTCTATGCCACTTGTAGTTGTACAATATGGTTTTAAAACAGAACAAACGATAAGTTTAGCTTGCATAAAGGTCCTATGTGGAGCAATAAGCTGAATTTTTTAGGGTTCAGTTATTGTTTGAACACACATTTAAACTACATTACCACTTTCATTATAATCAAGTTCTCAATATATACGTAGTTGGGATCAAAAGTCCATAGATATGTCCAATAGATATATGCAATGAATCGTAAATAAATAAGGATAAAAAAGTTAAAATGCCGTCCATGGACTTTTGACTCCGACAACACACTCATAGTTAACTCTAGTACTAAATTGAATCAAAAAATATCCATAAGTTCTCTGTCGACTGTATCTTCTTTGCTTAAAACTGACATGGTATAAAACAGTTTACTTTTAATTCGGTATTTTGTTTAGGTATATCCCGCAAAAGGAACTACTGTATCAGGATCCAGTGAAATTATTGCTGAAACACGCACAATACTAGCTGCTTCCCCTATCAGAACAGATAACAATGTTTACGAATTAAAATGGCAAAGAATCAAAGAGCTTCCATTTCAAGAAAACGTGCAAAATTGTCAAAGCTGCAAACTTCAAATGATGACGAAACTACTGACGAAGATGAAGATACATCTGTTTACGAAACTGAAAAAGAAAATAAAGAAAATCCAATTAATAATCCAATAAATAATACCACAGAAGAAAATTATCAAAATATAGACGTGGAAGAAAAAAATGACGTCGACAAAGAAGAAGAAACACAGATAAAAAAACGGAAAAAAAAGTATAGTTTTGAACAATTCTTTGAATAATAACAAATCTAACATTCTTACAGAAAAAAACGTAAGGTCCAACAAATGAAAAAGAAGCAAGACAATTTAGAGAAAATTATAACAGGTTCAAAAGAAAAAGAAGAGGAGGAAGAAGAATATGAGAAGGAGGAGAAAGAAGAAAAAGATGACGCTGCGATCAAAGAAATGGAAAAAGAACAACACGATGTTGACAAAGTTACAAATGATTCTGTAGAAGAGATCAACTCTGAAGAAAATAAAGAAAATACTGTTGTAAGTAATGCTATAAGGTATTCTGAATAAATAAACATTTTTAACAATAATAACAAGTTTTATTTTCTTACTGTATGTGAAAGCGGTAAGAAGACAGAAAACCACTTTTTTAAATACTAATTTACATCTACATCTTTAGAATAAATATAACTTCATTTGACGACTTTACAAGATCTTCTAGAAATGAATTCAGGTTTTTAGGTTTCCTTTTTCCATAATAAATACCAACGATAAATGGATCACTTTTACATTCAAACGTGTTAGCCAATATAGGCCAGAATTCATAATTTGAGCTTTTAGCTTTTAGCGTAAAATATCTGTATATCTCTTGTTTAAAATTAAAAGCAAATACTTCAAAGCAGTTTGGCTTATATTTATTGTAGAGCCCATGTACGTAAATAATTTTTTAAATTTATATTTTTCATGTATTCATATTCTTGCTCTTGATGTTTCAACACCTTGGTGTTTGAACTTGAACTACTGAAAGGAAACAATATATTAGACTCATCGTCAGTAATCACCAGAGATCGGAATAGGTAGAGCTATTTTTGGTACTTTTATACGAAATGTAATACGATGTAATAATATGGACATGCCCTACGTCCCGCAGTTTCAAAATTAATCCCGGGATTTCATTTGAGTTGGAAGTTACTTAACTAAAAGCTTGACAATTCTTACGAAGCCACACATCGCGCGATGCTTACAATGAGGTATTAGGGTGAAAACACAGTGAAGTACGCGACATTTCCGAAACAATCACCAGTGGAATTCGTTACGTGATCTATTACATTTTTCTGTTACCTTCATTCATTTATTTTTTATTTTTAAAATCCCGGTATTGTAGTCGAAATCCCGGGGTATATCCATATTAACATATACGTTTGCGGTCAATGAACCAAAATAGCTCTACCTATTCCGATCACTGGTAATCACTATCCTTTTGTACGGAACCCTGTTATATGTTTGCTGCTTGCGCAGCGTCACACAGTGTAAACAACGTAAAATACTATAATTCAGATAATATAACCTATTAAATGTATTTAAGTAATTTTAATTCAGTAACTCAACTTAAAGTGATATTTAAAAGTTATAAAGTTTGCAAGTAATGTTTGCCGCCATATAAAAGTATTTCTAAAAACCACTGTATTACCTAAAGTTGACCGATTAACCCCAGTATATAACCTGCAATGATTTTAAGGTGGATTCCGACTCTTGCAGCATTTAGCTCTATGGGGTCTATAGTTAACACTTTTAATACACTAATAGCATTCTTGTTACCTCTTAGAGAGCCATAGAACTTGTTAGGTGGTACAAGGTATTTAACTAACTTTAACTAACTCTGTTTTAGAACATAAAGTGTTCGTAAATAATTGACAAAATCTTTTGGTGTTTTACTCTTCCTTAAGCTATAAGAGTAACCCTTAAGGTGTTACAAGGCATTAAAGTAACTCTATTTAACAATATCAAATGTTAGTAAACACCTGACAAAAACTGTTGGTGTTGTACTCTTCCATAAGCTATAAGAATAACTCTTAAAGTTTTACAAGGCATTTAACTAACTCTGTTTAATGACATCAGTCGTAAGTAAGCGTTAGCAGACACCTTACAACTTCTTTTAGTGTTATATACTTCTTAAAGCTATAATAGTTAGTTATATAACGATTTCGACTAACTCCATGCTATCGTCGTAAGTTATAAAATTTTCTTTAATTACTGTTATTCCTCTTGAAGGTTTCATTATTTATCCTTAACACCACAGTAGAGTTCACTGTTATTATCGGAGCTTTTCTAAACCATTTATAGAATTATGAGCATTAAAAATGGTTGCCCTTAGAGCCAAAATGTTTGTTGGGTAACGACGTCATCAACATCCGATCTTAATATTTTTACAAATATTGCAAGATCAGTTAAAAATTAAGCAAGCTATATTTATGATTATTTACATAATTTTACGCAAATAGTGCCTAAACTGAGTTTTAATAGTCATTCGATCACGTTTCCGAAAACCAACTTTTTATGTCATTGAAGCCCTTTCCGGTAACAAACGAGGAGAGTTACAATTATGTCATTCAAATTATCAGTTACAACACCTTGGTGGCCGAGTGGCAAACCGGTCGGCCTAACCCGAAAGTCCAGGGTTCAATTCCTAGATCAAGCAAAGTATGTTTCGGATATCGCACTACCAATTCAATACTGTTGTATTTTAACATATACTGATATTTGAGATTAAACCGTACTGTTATTAGAATATGGTAAAATCAAATATTGTTATATTTTAAGTTGCAACAGTATTGTATTGGTAGTGCGATATTTCGCCGCATAGCTCCGGTTTGTGACCACCAACTCGCATTTGGCAGGTTGGTGATTAATAAATTACCCATCAATTGTAGTGATACCTTGATTTCAATGATGTAAGCTATTGACACCAGACATTTAAAAAAAGAAAAAAAAGTTAATTAGTTAAACCTGTATTGTATTTAAGAAAGAGCGGCATCCCCTGGTACAGGCAATTACAAGCTTAAAAGGGGGCTCCGATAACTGTTGTTTACAACTGTTTTGAAAAGAAATAAACAATTTTTGATTTTTTTATTTGATTTTGATTTATATACAAATTATCGTTTCCGTAAAATGTGATCGGAAGGCAAATAAGACTCGCACCAGGCACCCTGTGTGGGAACCATAATTGTAATACAGAAATGTAATACTACGTAGGTATATGTTATGAGAT
Source organism: Eudonia mercurella (assembly GCA_963082485.1). NCBI lineage: Eukaryota > Metazoa > Arthropoda > Insecta > Lepidoptera > Crambidae > Eudonia > Eudonia mercurella. The sequence goes on along the minus strand of OY720036.1, from coordinate 7,002,523 downwards.
TATAAGATAATAACAATTTCAAACACTTAGGTATATCTACATAATAATACGTGATTCATCTGGTCGTATACAACTAAAAAATAATGGAGAATAACATCCGTGCTTTCTTGCCAAAGTAATGATAAAGATTTATCTAAGCACAGGTAATAATAAATTACGGATAAAAAAATATCACATTTCTGCCTCAAAGGTGCCTCGAAGAAGAGATCGCTTTAAGCGATAAAACCACCTTTACTCATCTCTGTATTAAAATGTTCGTTATTCGTTTTCCATGTGTGTGAGCAATAAAGTGTACTTAAATAGATTTATTTTAAATTTTCCTTTCCCAAAAATATATAAGTGCCTAATACATAGTTACGTTAATATTAATTTCAAAGAAACATTACATTACATTGCTACGCTTGATGCTATTATAATGTCTAATAAATCATATTGTGACGTTGTTCCATTTCGCATTTGACAAATTGCTTATATCCGAGATTTCAAATTCTAATTCAAACCAAAAATATTAATATAGGTATGTATCTATATAACTAGGTACTTATGTTAAGTTGTTATTTTAAATTTTTAATGATATAGGTACCTACCTAATTACTCGTAATTACCTATTTATTTTTATATATATAGAAGATAGATAGATTAAAGATAAATAAACAAAGTTTTAAATAAAATTGTTATGTGGTTTAACGAGCAAAGTATATCATGGTGAACCCCCACCAGTAACTAAATAGAAAGATCGTAATTCTCAAATCGTGCCCCAGTTTCTCAATTCAATCCAAATAAGCATTCTTTTAAATTAATACTTCGAGTTTGTTATTTAATTTTGTTGAGTGATCAACCAAAATTGATTCTGTCGATTGTTTGGAAAGCACTTTAGTATTTCGGAGCGAACGATGATCCCACTAGATTGAGGTCAAAGAAAGAAGTATCGTATCTGTCAAAATTTATTTTGTAATTGAAAAAATGCACGAGCGGTTTTCGAATGACATTTTACAAATTGTAATTTGTGCGCAACAAAATTTGCGTAAAGTAATATCTATAACCACAATTAAGTATATTGTGATCTATAAGGTCACGCTTCCCGCTAAAAATAGAGACCCGATACCGAAACCTCTGTCTTTGATGCCGGTGGTCTTATTTTGACCACAAAGACTGCATTCTTACAAACAAACACTTTATATACATATTTATTTATTTACCCATTGCCGTAAAATCTTAAAATTAGTAAGTACCTACTTATTTTATGTGTTAATTTGTGTTAATTTTTATGTGTACAATAAAGTATTTTATTCTATTATTTTATTTTAATTGTACGTAATAAAAACATTATTTTGTATCTACCTATACAAAATATCAATTCTACACACTTATCCAACGCAATAAGATTTTTTTTAAATGAGAAAGTACTAAACCTACCTATTTGAAAATAAAAATTCAAGTAATGTTAATTAAGTTACACAAACATCACAAACATTAATTAAATATGAAAAGAAATTTCGAACAATGAAAATGTCAAACCTGATTAGGTAAGACTTTGTAAGACTTTAAGAGACCCTTTCCCCATTGATTTACAAAACATGCGGTATAAAAACTCAAGACACTTTCCGAAGTTTCGCAAATATATACGGAGTTTTGTCCGAATTTCGCCACGTGAAGCCGTAGAAACATTGGAAATTTTGCAATCTTTAATTTTTTCGCACAAAATACGATTAAGTTTCTTGAAATTGTGACAGGGTTGTGAAGAGTGCGCACAGGTGTGCGATTACTGAATCGCACTGAAATTACAAAAAATATCATACTATGGAATATAATTGTTATCTCAAATATAATTATCTACAATGTTTTTTTTTGATACTTACATAAGTTACATTCGTCCGAGAGTTTTTTGTGTAAAAAGCAGTGTAAAATATTTTCTTATTTCCGTCTTAGACTGGCCTGCAAATAGCCCTGATTAAAATCCCATAGAAAATCTGTGGTATGTCGTAAAAAAGAAAGTCTCAAACATACGTAACTCCAGTCACAACGAACTCTACGAAGCTTTTGTCGAAGCATGGAATTCAGTCCCACTAGAAAAACGTATGAAATTGCTTGAATCAATGCCACGCCATTGTAGAGCTGTGATTGATAATAAAGGATAAGCATCAAAATATTAATTATCAGTTTTAGTAGCCTATACATAGTATCTATTACCTAAATTATATAATGCTCAATAATTAAACCTATAAATTATTTATCTTTTATTTTGTTTGTATTGTTTCTAATTACTTGTCCATTATTGCTGGTAATTTAAAACTCATTTAGTTGTTTGTAAGAAATTTAATATTGAATCGGTACTTGTTTAGTTGATATTTTGTTGTTTTTTCTAATAAATGATAAGTTATTGAACATATTTTATGCTATTTGTTGTTTAATTTCCAAATAAAAAGTATTAGGGTCAAATATGTTGTATAATGTTAAGTTCCGTTGGTAGTGTTTTTAGTTATATGTCCACCACTGTATATACAGTATATAACGCTAACTGATAATGCGTCGATTGTAGGTACCTCATGGTCGAATACTCGAAGCATAGTCTTATTAGTGGCATTTAAATATTGGTTTATACATATAAAAAAAAATAACTTTTGGTGTTTTATTCATAGTAAATAATTCAATTTTATACAATTGATATATGTTTATGGATTAACCCAAAAAAGACAGAACTCAATTTGTTTAAGTATGGAATAGAAAATATATTTTTTACAGACAAATCGAAACCGTTTAAAATGTTTATATTCAAAATAAGCGACACTGAAATAACAATTCAAATTTTACTAGGACTTATCTGTAATTGAGTGCCATTAGAGTATTCGGTCATCATAAGTGTATTGGTAAAGAGACACACAGAAGTCTGGCTGCAATTCGTAAATAACTACATCCTCTGCTGCACACTTGATTAAAAACTCACTACTGACTCATAATATAGCTAAGTGTATTCAAGGTTTTTGTAAAATCGCCTCGCCGCCGCCGCCGCCGCCCAACCAGATCGATTGTAATTGGTCGCATTGTCAATTTCTGTATACACAGGACTAGGATTAACGATCAAAATAAAACATATTAAAGAAGGTCATATACCACAATCAGTGTAGAATTTCGCTTGAGCACTGGCCACCAATACCGACACTGCCATTAAAAACAACATTTTTGATAAACAAATGACAGATTCGCGCGCTAACGAGATGATACGACTCGCGCGTCGGTTACAAACTGACCGATTGGATGAACTGGACTTGTGTGTAGCGACCTTTATTGCCCTATTATATGCGCGAGTCAAAGAACACTCACATGGTCCGTAGAAAAGACAGTATGTAATAATGATTTGTTAAAAAATAAAACATAACACATTTTTTAACAAAACATAAACATAAAAACTAAATATAAAAACGAAAACATAACTGAAACATAAAAATTTTTTTGTTAAAAAATAAGTCCGCCATGTAATATTTTGTTGCAAAAGTTTAAATAAATAAATTAAAAATAGTTTTTTTCAGTCATATGGGAATAACGTAAACACTCCCAGTTATACGTTTATAATTCTTCAATCTTTATTTAGGTTACTGACGACCGACGATGCTCTAAAATGTGTCTTGTGGCAACACGAAAAAGCGTATTGTTGTCATAGAAGCTGGTCTAATTGTTAGTGATTCATACTGCAAACCTAGAGAGCCGAGCTTAATCGCATAAGGAAAATAAGCATTTCTAATTGGGTATGTGAGTTATAGTTGTTCATGAATAAGTAGCAATGGACCAATCTCTGCTAAGTTGGAGTTTAGATAATTAGTAAAAAAAATTGTTTCTAACTTTCACGCAGCCTTACAAAACTGTAAAAGGGATGAATTCCTGGGATAAAAAGTAATTTAAATATGTTGATCCAGGTTTATGCACTAAATTTCATGCAAAACTCTTTAGCTATTTCGGTTGTCTTGAAACACAAACAGCCAACATTAAATATTTTTTGAGCCCAGTCGTGGTACATCTTTTATTTTATTTTTTATACGTAGCACGGCAAATGACCAGCATCAGTTACCCTCACTCTGCCGGCCCACAAGGCGCCTCTTCACGCCTCGTTGAAGGACCCCACATCATAGGATGGAAGGAAAACGTGTGCTGGCAAACTATTCCATGTTTTGGAGGTGCGACAAAGAAATGAGTCACCAAATTTCTTAGTGCGCGATTGAATATTTGAAACAGTGAAACGGTGACTCCGGAGAGCAGCACGTGTACTCCTATGGAGGAAGGGAGAGGGTGGGATGAGGTCAAAGAGTTCTTCAGAGCACTCGCCATGGTATAAGCGGTAGAACACGCTAAGTGACGCAATATCTCTACGCAATTGCATAGATTCAAGAGTATTTGCGACTTCTGCGTTGCCGATAATGCGTACAGCGTGACGCTGCAATCTGTCCAAAGCATCGAGAAGGTACTTTGCGGAACCGTCCCAGATGTGCGAGCAATACTCCACGCAAGATCGTACCTGTGTCTTGTACAAAAGGCACAACTGGTCAGGCGTAAAGAATCACCGCACCCTGTTCAGAATACCGTGTTTTCGTGAGGCTGTTTTGATCACGGCTTCGATGTAATCCTTTTGAAGAGTAGGAAGGGAACGAATGGTGACTTTTTTGCCGTGAACGCACACACCTTTGTTTTCTTGGCATTGAACTCAACAAGATTATTGGAGCCCCATTTACACATCTGTCGGCTGATATTATTTGATACCCTTTAGAGAAATATTATAAAAATTAAACCATAAATAATTCCCTCCTACAGTAAATTAAAAAGTAAAGTTCAAAGTTCATTAACTCTGTCATTATTCCGCCAGGCTGAGCTTAATTTAAATAGCATTTAGCCGTAGAGGCGAAGTAGAGAGCAATTTTGTTTCGTCTTTGTTAAAGGTTTTGCGGAGTAAACTAACTATATCAAGCAATTCATTTTCGAAGTCATCTTCACTGAGGAAGAAGAGTGGAAGGATGAGGTTGTACCAAAGATCCTGATGAAGGGTCCAAAGACTGCTGAGATAATGAAACCAAACCACGGCAGGCACTACTAAGATAAGTTAAAATAAGATATCACCAAATATATTCTATATACACGCAGATATGTTACGAGTATATTCGTGAAGGCCCGAAAACATCGCATTAGGACAGCTTCCGATTAGTGTGTGTAGGCAACGAGAACGAGCGTGACGGTTGTGTGATCGTTTAAAATGCCATTGTGCGCATTGTGTACGTGTTTAAGCAGTGCAACAATAAGAAAGTAAATAATACTACCTACGATATAATACCTACAGCGATTGCGTAGATAGATTGACGCTTAGTCAATCTAAAAATAAATTACTTCATGCATTAATTATCGTTATAGAAAATTAATAAATAAGTAACTTTTGTATAATGTTATTGATATCGACGCCGTATACGACGTGTGCGTTATACAGAAATGAAATCAATGCAAGTGTGGCATTTGTTGTTGCAATCGGGGTATAATTTTTATGTTAAACAAAAATGGGTCCCCCGTCTGTTGCAACACAAGATACATCAAAGTTTTTGATATTTCTTTCTTTATTTATCATAATTAGAGCAAAAGTGTTTTTTTTTTAAATAGTACGTATTAATTTTTCATTTACAAAATCAATAGGCAGAAAACTTTAACAATCAACCTCTATTCTTCTTTGGCGCGGCCGGAAGTTCATCGCGCTTGTTAATCATACGCATGTTTCAGGAAAATGTACGAATATTGCGAATACGTAGTATGCCGATATAAACAAAGAGATTATAAGGTATTTGTCAGTCATTTGGCATCTTATACAATTGAAGTGATGGAAATAAAATAAAGGGCGATGGCATCAAAGCACTTGGTATCATGGTTCCACAAGGCATTATTCAAAAAATACATATCAGTCAGCAACTGGCACACCATGAGATTTTGCTACTTTAAAACAACCACAATCATAAATATTAATAATATATTTTCTAGAAAACAGTGAAAAAACCTTTTTTTTTCCTACTGTATTTTATAAAATATTTTATAAATATTTATTTCAGCTTAAGTGCAGCAATTAGCACTTAAAAATAAAAAGTAAAAATTTAACCACAATCATGTGTCATTGGTCCGATTCTTAAACATTTCCTCATTTTCCAAATGTCAAAATCAAGCTGTCACACAATTATAAACGTACTATAGTTAGCAGAATATCAGGAGTTATGCAAACAGACTAAGCCATGGGTGCGGCTACGTACTAGATATCTGGTGTTATTATAAAAAAATACATAAATAAAGAGTAATCAATTTAGAAAACTGTTGAAAAAAATTCAAGAGCGAGATTAAAATCCGCATCGGTCCAGCCCCCCTAGACAAGTGGCATAGTGACTCACTAGTTGAGGATCTTGGGTGCAGTGCGCTTCCATCATATCATATTATCATCACTTAATATCAGGTGAGATCAAGGCATTGTGCTTACCCGTAAAATATAAATAAAAAATGATAGAATAGAAATGAAATAGAAAGATTATTGTACGGGATTACATAAGTCAACGATACGTATAAAACACATCGTATAAACACTCATTAAATTAATATCATGCGCAAAAGGGTGAGAATTGTCACCGGCTCAAACATCGCACCCCACGGCCAGTGTTTATTCAAGGGCAGTTTTCGCAACTTACCGAACGAAATTCTTTTAATCCTGGAAGCCTTAGGTAACAGGGTACCTGATGTTTTATTTTCCTTTCGATCACGTGTACGAAAACGAGAATTTCTATCGCAACACTTTAACTCTCCTCGTTTGTGACGCCGCTGCTTCCTAGGAACCCATATAGTGGCAATTTTGACATTTACTGTAAGTTTTAAAACACATTGGCTCTGTATTTATTTCGCCTTAGTTCTACATCTTTTGAACTAAGTAATATATTAAGTTTTAAGTAGCTTTACAGTTTAAGTAAGGTATTAATGTTTCTAAGGACCATTGTTTCCTGGTTTAAATAAATAAATAAAGTAGATAGATAAGAAGAACCCAGAAGTCCCGGGTTCGATTCCCAGCGGGGGTACATGTTTGTGTACTCGGTTTGGTTGGTGGTAAGGCTTGTTTGTCCGCCTGGCTAGCTACCACCATATTATCTCAATATGTCGCCATAACATCAATGTTTGTAGCAGTGTTGTGTTCCGGCAGTAAGAATTAAGATAACCAGCGCCTCACTAGTTGAAGATCCCGGTGAAGTGCGCTTTTATCATTGGCTTTATCATCACTTAACATCAGAGAGAGTAAGGCACTGTGCTTACCCGTAAAATATAAAAAAAAACCTAGTTGTACTCGAGTTCTAACAGCTATATCTGTACATATATAAATATGTTGCTTTCTTTCACACCTCACGAGTCACGTATTAGGTTTATGACATAAAGGCAACATTGTTACGACATAAATTATACAAAGAATGTTCAACAGACATATTTTTTGCGTTAGCTATGTTTTTATGTTAGAAGTCATTATTCACATTTATGAGGAATAAAGTGTCAGCTATTATGGTATTTACCGAACTGGGAAAGCATATAGAGTGGTATATAATAGTCGTAGATGGTTTACGTATTTCTGAGACATAACATGTAATACCTAATTATACAAACAAAATGAATTATGTTAGCTTTAGGTAAAATACAGTGAAAAACATAAACGCCCACCTGACCCAGCCAGGAATCGAACCTGGGTCTTCCGCAATGACTGCGGCTGCACTGACCATTATGCTACCGGGAAGGCTGACGTAAGCGCTGAATTTTGTCAATGCTTTTTGATTTTGGAAATGCTTTAGAGCGACATTAGTTCACTGTATTTGATATAAATATTTAATTTAGCTTAAGTGTAACAATTAACACTTAAAAATAAAATTAGTAAAATTTTTTAGCTTTAGGTAGGTAAGTTGACAACTAGATACAGTATAAAAAAGTTCATGCAGTTCATCAGACCGTCTCAGACTCAGTTTTGTCATTATCAAGTCTTATGATTTATTTATTTATTAAAGCATTATAGATACCTATTGCTTAAACGATTAAATCCCTAAACAGGTACCGTAAAATGATTTAAATTTGTTATTTATTTATTTATAAACACAATATTAAGTACATACATATGTTTTAGTACAGCATATACTAATAAATAAACATTACTTAGGTACGTTTTCAAAATTTTTAATATTTCGTATTAACGTTGCCTAGGCAACGTTAATTACGATGTAAGTAAGGGTCTTACACGGGTTGCTCGAGCAGTTAGCCAGTAATTAAAATACACGGACCGCTTAAGCAGTCGTAGTAAAGCTGCTATTTCACCGAGCTGCTGAAGACTGAAGTTCACTTATGCAGTCGCAGCTTGAAGCGGTCGCTTCGCTTCAAGCTGCCCGTGTATAAAAGTAACAATAACAAATCCACAAAGGATTTAAAACTATTACAAACTTAAAACTATCTAATGTAAAAAAACACAAATGTTGAAAAAATTTCCACGAGCAGGATTTGAACCTGCACCCTTCTGACATACCGGAAAAAGTGTTGAATAATTTCGGCGGGCTGATTAGAACCACGATAACTCAATTGGAAGAGCACCTGACCCGGTATGTCAGAAGGGTGCAGGTTCAAACCCTGCTCGTGGAAATTTTTTCAACATTTGTGTTTTTATAATTTGTTCGCAACAAAATTTGCGTTAAAAATTATTTGAACACTAACACACATCTAATGTATTATGTGAGGTAGCGGCAGGAGCGTTCAGCCCGAAATACGGAAGTAAGCTCTGATTTTTCGACTCATGGCTTCGGTCTGTGATTATCAACCTATTTAGCAAGCGTGGTGATTAAGCCAGTAGGGAGCCATTATAGCTATGTTTGATTAAAATGATGGATGCCTTTGCCCAGCAGTTTATTATTAGCTAACTATGTACTCATATTAGTACATGTTCGTGCTAAACTTTACTCACTATCCTCGGTATGGTGTCGTTGATATTTTTAATTATAATAAGCACCATGTCAGTGTTACAAAAATGTACACCCGCTGGGAATTAAGTTTCTCGCTGCTTCCAGAAAAGTCCGGTGACGTTGTAAAGGCCGTCTGTTGGCAACAGATACTTTCTCCAAAAAGAAATGTAAATGTGTGTTATAAAATGGCCAACCTATTGGAAAATACCCAAACAAAACCAACGTGAATGGATTTTTAAAATGGAATAACAGAAAAGGTCCATAGTAACAAGATAAAATTTTACTATAAAAATCTTGTCACTATATAATTATCTTGTGAGTGTTATTTAGAACTAGTTGTCGCCCGCGACTTCGTTCGCGAAGACTAAACTATCCCACAGGAACCTGTTACCTTTATTAGAGTATAGACTTAGAATAATAACGCATAATCTAAGAGTATAGATAGATTTTGCATTCGAAAAAAAGTTGGCTGGGGATACTTTGTTTATGTATCTATGTATGCTTGCAACGAATAAACTCAAAAACTACTGGACCGATTTAAAAAATTCTTTCACCATTAGAATGCTACATTAGCGCTGAGTAACATGAAATGACTGAGTAACAAAAAAAATATATTAAATAAAATACTAAAAACGACAATTTAATTTTCCAATACAAAATGATTTGTTTGTTTTGTTGCCATGGAAACCATTGATATATATTTTACTCAATGATGGAAACTGTCAAAGCGGTACGAAGTCCGCCGGGTCTGCTAGTATAAAATAAAATACAGTAAAACAATTAAGTGGCTACCCGAACCAGCCAGGAATCGAACCTAACGTCGCTCTAAATCATTTCAAAAAATCAAAAAGCTGTGGAAAATTCAGTGCTTACGTTAGCCTTCCCGGTAGCATAGCGGTCAGTGCAGCCGCCCGGACTGCGGAAGACCCAGGTTCGATTCCTGGCTGGGTCGGGTAGGCATTTAATTTTTTCATTGTATTTTATATAAATATTTAATTCAGCTTAAGTGTAGCAATTAGCACTTAAAAATAAAAAAAGTATATAATATACCAATTGAGTTTTGTCAATAGGAAGGAACTGACTTCTGTTCCACAACTTTACTTTTTTACAGAAGCCAGGGCAAAATTAATTTGTAAATTGGTGTTTGTTGCAAAAAAGACATTTTAATTTTTAATTTTAATTTTTCAATTTCAGTTAAAATTTTGCCATAAAAATTCTCGTTTTGTTAACGTGATCGAATGGCGAATGAAACTCGCACTAGCCACCAGTTGTCTAATCATCATCAGCTCATTTATGTCCCCACTGCTGGGGCACGAGCCTTCCCTATGGATGGATAGGGAGAACGGGCCATAAACCACCACGCGGGCCCAGTGCGGTTTTTGGTGGTTGTTAACGACTGCTAATGCAGCCGGGACCAACGGCTTAACGTGCCTTCCGAAGCACGGAGGAGCTCGAGATGATACATTTTTGGTCACCCATCCGATGACCGGCCTTTGCCAAAGTTGCTTAACCTCAGCACTCGCAGACCGGGCGCGTAAACCACTGCGCCATCGAGCTCCTCATTTCTTCCTCAGTCAGTTGTCTAATGGAGTTATGGAATTGAACTACAATATCTCGCATTCATCTCAAGCATCTGTTTTATACGGACTTACCGACTTGAGCCCAAAGTGTAAGAAGGAAGGGACCGTTTGTGGCCATCCGGTGACAAATCGACAGTTGTCATTGTAAATTCTGAGAACTCACCTAAGAACCAAACAACAAGATCTAAGAACATGATTTCGACGAGTTGGACAGAACCACGATAGTATAAAGTTAGCGCACCTGACCCACCGGGTCGACTCGCACCTAATTAGGTACATACCGTGTACTTAATTAGGTGCGAGTCCGAAACTTGCTCGTGGAAATTTTTTTGACAATATTTTTTACAAATTGTATTATAAAATGTTCAAAATGATTTTTAAAGCAAATTTTGTTGCGAACAAATTACAAAAACACAAATGTTGAAAAAATTTCCACGAGCAGGATTTGAACCTGCACCCTTCTGACATTCCGGGTCAGGTGCTCTTCCAATTGAGCTATCGTGGTTCTAACCAGCCCGCCGAAATTATTCAACACTTTTTACTTTGTAAGCCAAAGGCGCCCATTCAATGTCAACAACTACCGTCATTAACATCCGATCATAATATTTTTACAAATATTAAAGATCAGTTAAGAAAATAAGCAAGCTATTTTATAAAATGTTCAAAATGATTTTTAAAGCAAATTTTGTTGCGAACAAATTACAAAAACACAAATGTTGAAAAAATTTCCACGAGCAGGATTTGAACCTGCACCCTTCTGACATTCCGGGTCAGGTGCTCTTCCAATTGAGCTATCGTGGTTCTAACCAGCCCGCCGAAATTATTCAACACTTTTTACTTTGTAAGCCAAAGGCGCCCATTCAATGTCAACAACTACCGTCATTAACATCCGATCATAATATTTTTACAAATATTAAAGATCAGTTAAGAAAATAAGCAAGCTATTTTATAAAATGCTTATTTTCTTAACTGATCTTTAATATTTGTAAAAATATTATGATCGGATGTTAATGACGGTAGTTGTTGACATGGAATGGGCGCCTTTGGCTTACAAAGTAAAAAGTGTTGAATAATTTCGGCGGGCTGGTTAGAACCACGATAGCTCAATTGGAAGAGCACCTGACCCGGAATGTCAGAAGGGTGCAGGTTCAAATCCTGCTCGTGGAAATTTTTTCAACATTTGTGTTTTTGTAAATTGTAATATGTTGATAATTTTTGGAGGGTTGGACAGAACCACGATAGCATAAAGGTATTGCACCTGACCCAGTATGTCGTGGAGTGTAGGTTCGAATTCGGCTTGTGGAAATTTTTTCAACACTTTTTTCAGATTTTCTTTCGAATTGTAATTTGTTCGCTGCAAAAGACGTGTAAAGTTATATATGACTATGGCCGCCAAAAATTGTAAATTTGGGAAAAAAAATAAAATTATGCGGCGTCCTAAAACTTCAAGTCACATTCGAATAAATATTTTGTATGTTATATGTCCACGAGTATTTTCATTCACGATTGCCCTGTGTTACTAAAGTGTTACGTAACATTCGTGATTGGTTGTTAAGAGTAGTATACACTATAGAGTCTAAAATAAAAAGGCTTTATAACTTGTTCTTTTTGTAAGAATTAAACATTTATACTGTTGTAGGTATACTGTCCTGTCGTGATATCTTAATAATCTTTTATTTTAAAAAAAGCAAAAAGTGTAATCGTAAAAACAAAACAAATATTATTCGTTTAGTTTAAATATTAGCCTAAGCATGAGCCTAACATTTTTTATAGAGTTTAAATTTCGTTTTTGTACAATATATGAATGAAGGCTGATAGATAAGTCTAAAATATGCGTAAGTATTAATGCTAAAAATTCTTTGAACTTATTTAAAAAAAACATTTTAGTATTTTTATGTGTTGCGCAACCTTAACTTCGATTCAATTTTGTATGGTAGGTATATACAGAAAAAAACCCTTTAATTTCTTTACTTTACTATTATTACCTACTGATTCTTTTCTTCATTGGAACTGATTTTGGATTTTTGAACAAAATTTTTTGATAATTATGTTTACTAAACAATATATTATGAGCTTATTTTAATACGTTTCTACGTAATTACAAACAACAACTTGTGTTTGTAATATTTTAATATACTTACCTAAGATTCCAAAATAAAAACTTCCTCATTTTAACATTTTGTTTTAATCACTTTCAAACAAACTACGACATTAAAACAATATTATACCAAAAATTATTGGAATGTCTCTTATGTACACTAGACTTAATAAAGTTCACACGTGTTATCTTCATTCACGAATATTACCACGTGTTATGAATTCACGACTGTTATTGTACAATTGTTTACGGCCATAGTCATATGACTGAATGGTTATATAACCATAATCTTATACAAGATCTAGCAAAAATTCACAACTTCGCAATTCGCAAGATTGGCGAAACAGACCGCTGAGCGGAATTATTTTACATCATAAGAGTTTGTATGGCACTGAAGTTAATTAATTAATTTGCTATTCTTGTTAAACAATAATTAATGTTATAACAAAAACACAAGTATACACTGCAAAATCCTAAAGTAAATATGAAGAAATGCACAATGCAAAAAAAATATTATAAATTATTAGTTATACAAAATATGACGACACGAAATTTTAATTGTACAATGATATATTTTTTTTAAATTTATTATTTAGTAAAAATTAATTGTTTTAATAAAATTATATAGTTATTTGTTAAAGATGATACCAATGTTAAAGGCCCTCATGGTTCAGAATTTCAGAACACATTGTGAGACTGAGTCAGTACCTAAGTGAGAGTTTGAGCACGTTAAGGAAAACGGGAATTTGTATAACATTATAACATCGTCTCCTGAGTGTTACGAGAGCGAGACTATTGAGTGACCACGAAAATTTGTATGACATTGGGGTAGCGCGTCACTACGAGAACAAGACTACTGAGTGACCACAAGAATTTGTATGACATTGAAGCAGCGCGCCCTAGGTGCTACGAGAACGAGATTTTTAAGTAACTACGAGATTGGTAAGACATTGGAGCAGCGCGTTCTGAGCGCTACGAGAAAAACTACTGAGTGACTACGAGAATTTGTATGACATTGAAGCAGCGCGTTCTGACGAAGAGAAAAAAAGAAACGAGGTTACTGTGTGACTGCGAGAATTTTTTGGAGTTCTATTGACCACCACCTGCTAGAGGCGTTACTGCGAAGTTTCGAAGTGACACTTGCTTTTTTTTCTCACTGTACAGACCTAGGATAGTAGCACCAGTATTCGACATGGAGGGAGGGGTTCGAGTGATGGACACTTTTTTCCTTTATTCATTAAAAATAGAGGTTAGCAAAGCAACTGATTTTAGACTTTAGCATCACTTGAATAAAGACTTGACAGCTGTCATTAATTAAATATTTGGCGACGAAAACTGGTGTCGGTATCTGAGTTACTTGTGCCATTACATACGCAATTTTGTGATGGGCCAGTAGTGCATTTACGAGTCCTAAGAAAACAACCACCTTAGCGGAGTAAGCTTATTACAACGTTCACTTTACTATTTGGGTGGGCAGTGCGGTAGGGTGACTGTAAAATAGTGATATTGCAGTACAAAAGATAAATATTATTTACTTACAATTATTGTTTATATTGGTATGTAAATGTTAGTTTTGTTTGTGGGCCTTTTTGTAAACTTTGTTTAGAGCATGCATAAGTTTATATGTATATAAACTTCGAAATTTAATTTTTTTCATACCTAGTAAATTTAAATGAATCTTTCTATGCTTAAATAAAATACCGAGCACTGAAATAAGTAATCTTTTTGTAGGTAAATATTAAAGAAAAAAATAAAGATTAATAAAAATAACTTAATTTAAAACAAAAAAAAAATATTAGTAGAATAAAAAAAAGTTTATTTAAAAAAATTATTGCGATTTAAAAAAATTCAAATGTTTTTAAATGTTTAAATTTTACATAGGCTCTTAACTAGTTTTGCTGTCAACCACTTTGCGTAGAGGAGTGTACCTATGTTGTTATTTATATAAAAAATGCAGTTCTTATAATATCGTTCTGTAGTATTAAAAAATCAGTCCACTAAGTCTACAGCGTCAGAACATTTCGATTCCAATTCTATCAAGTAAACGTTTTCGTTTACTTGATTGAATTGAAATCGAGAAAAGTTTGTATGGCAAAATTGCAACTCACCTCGTTTTTCATCAGGGTGCCTTGTGCGAGTTTTATTTGCCATTCGATCACGTTAACGAAAACGAATATATGTATTATTCAAATCTTGCACTATGCGCTCAGTTCCGTGGGACGTTAAACACAAGGGACAAGGGCTCATCTAATTCGGAATCAATGTGTTGATCAATTTTAATTATTATCAGTTATATATAATTATTTAATTGTAGAAGATCAGGGTGCCAAGTGTAAGTTTGATTTGACATTCAATCAAGTTAACGAAATCGACTGTAAGTATGGAATTGAATCACCAAGCAGCAAGACACGAGAAGACACAAAAGGGGGCCTCAAAACAAAATACGTTATTTATGTAAAAACAGCTGAATGAAAATTAATTTAAATTAATTTCTATAAGATTAAGGTAGGACCAGGAAGAGGACACTGATGCCACTATGCTATATATTAATATATAGATGTATGTTTATCCAGTAAAATTGTTAAATAATGGTCATCCTACCAGCAGAGTGTAGTCCGCGTAGCGCAGTCGTATCTTATTATTACGGAGATAAATTTTATATGTTGGCTTACTAAGGTTAATGAAGGCTGATATACCGAATCAGTGGCCGAGAAGATTGTCATTCGCTATGAAGATCTATTTATAAATGTTTAATTTGCAAACCTGCTTTTCAAGTAGTTAAGTGTTCAGAGTGCGAGTTTTATTCACCATCACGTTAATAACCAGTTCTTTTTATGTCCTCACTGCTGCGAGGCACGAGCACGGCCCGTTCACAAGGAATATATCCGGAGAACGGGCCGTAGGTAAACCACCACGCGGGCCCAGTGCGGATTCGTGGTTGTTAACGACTGCTAACAACCGGGACCAATATTGCTTTACATGCCTTCCGAAGCACGTATGAGCTCGAAATTTTTGGTCACCCATCCGATGACCGGCCTTTGCGAATGTTGCTTAACCTTAGCAATCATAAATTGGGCGCGTTAACCACCACTATCGAGCTCCTGAGGAGAGTTACAATTTTGCCATACAAATTCGCACTTAGGCACCTTAAAAAGGAAGACAGACAATTTCTCTTTATGTTGTAGACAAGGAAAACGGTGGGATTTATGAAATACTCACGGAATCACGGGATAAGGTGGTTTACGTAGGCGAAGTCAGGGGCGGTAGCTAACTAGCTAGTGTACCTAATAAATAAAATAAAATCTCATCGCTTCTGGGGTTTAATGGTTAATACCACCTGGTCCTGGGTTTAATCCCAGCAGAGGGTACATGTTTGTACACTAAATATGTCGAAAACACATCAATGTTAGTGGCATTGTTGTGTTCCGACTGTTACATATATCTTATCCATCTTATCTCAGTGAGGTGTAAGGATTCCGGGTGAAATTCGCTTCCACCATTGGCCTTATCATCACTTAAACAGGTGAGATGAAGACCAAGAAAAAAACTTGAGTAAATTCGTTGGAAGTTGTTCTATTTCAATAATATAAAGATTATTAATTACTAGCTAAACCGGCGGACTTCGTACCGCATTTTTTTCTTCAATATAGCCTATGTTACTAAGCGCTAATGTAGCATTCTAATGGTGAAAGAATTTTTTAAATCGGTCCAGTAGTTTTTGAGTTTATTTGTTGCAAACATATACTTACATACAAAAATACAAAGCTTTCCTCTTTATAATAGTATAGATAAAAATATATTTTACTTTGCAGTTTTGTTACTTACACAGTAAAGCATTAACCCTTTTAAATACTTTCTTATTTAAGCAATAATGTTTAACAGTAGCATTTTATCGTCGGTGACCGTAAGTACCAAGCTAAGGTACCTACCAACCTAGTCATTCATTTCACTCCCTAAAATACACAAAATGAATGGCCATCAAGATGATTGCCACAATGAGGATGTGATGCTCTGTCTATCGGCTATTGAGAGGAAATTGAATGTCATTGATGGTACAGTCAACAGCAAAAGTCGATGAACAAAATCAGAATACCTATCATACTTAAAAACATACCTACATGTGTCCTATATAGATATGTTTTGTTTTTGTCATGTTATTTATTTAATGATTAGTTAATTAATTTTTAGGTTAGTCGACTTCACAGGAGACCGAAGAGCTGGCAGCTACCTCGGACAAAGAATTAGTCTAGCTATTCAAAGGGGGAACGCTGCCAGTATCTTCGGAACCTTGCTTAAAGGGACTCCTTTTAATAATTTATTTTATTATATTTTTTTAGGTTTTCAGTTTTAGGTTCATGATTAGGTATGTATGTATGTGTATGTACCTACGTACAGTATCCAAATAAAGTTTTTATATATCTATCTACCAACACTAAAATGAAAACATTGATTAATTACTAGGTCTCCTTACTAAAGAAAAATTGCTAAAGGTGCTTTGCAGTGAATATTTGCTGGTACACAGTTAGGTTAGGTTCCACAATTGTTGTGGATTATTGGTGAAGTGCGTTTCCACCTTCGGCCTTATAGTCACTTACCATCAGGTAAGATGAAGGGTAAATACCTATCATCATCATCATCATCATCTCAGCCAAAAATATCTACAATTTAGAAATAATAATAATTATAAGTATTGTACTGAAAAAACCGAAACACACTAAGACAGTTTACTGAAACGCCTAATGTGCGCTTAGAAAGGTAACAGCCATAAAATGTACATATCAGTGGCAAACATTTTAAAAACGAGAAATACTTTAAATTGCTTATTTTTATTTATAACTTATTTCTATGTTATTCATGCTACATACCTAGTGAGTAAAATATTTTTGATGTGTATCATCTTTCCGCTCGCTTTCTATATAATCAATTTGTAGGAGTGATTTCGTGAAATGGGACGGAAGTATGTGTAGCAGTGTAACAGGAAGTCTGGGAAACGCGCGCCATTTTGTAAATTTAAATTCGATATTATGAACATGACATATTATTATTATATGTGACATATTGTATCATTTGACTATCAAAGGTCATTTTGATATGTCAAATGTCTTCTAATGAGTATTTACTGCATTTATTTTATAGTTATAAAACGATGTAATACCTGACCCATTTTTTTCAAAATATAATGTTAAAATTGCTTATTACTAAGGTGAGATGTCAAATATTACACATCATATGCGACTACCTACTGTAAGGCTCGCTCGTTTTTTTTATTTTTTATTTATAACTTTTATTCATGCCTAGTGAGTGATTTTTTTTACCACCTATTCGGTATCGGGGTCATTTTAATTCTGACCGTACAGTCACGAGCATTGACATGTAAGTATATACTTTTGACTAGTTTTGACTCTTATTCCATTGTATTGAGAGTCACATTGTTTACATCTTAATGCTCGTGACTGTACACATACACCATGTCAAAGCTAGCACGAATGGATTGCATTGAAATAAACGTACAGGAACAATTAAAGTAGTATTGTCAAAATAGTTTGACACTGACACACGGTTGAAGGACGGCGCGGCGTGACATTAGTTCCGTTCTTTTTCAAAATCCATTCGTGCTAGCTCGTTGGAAACTACCGGAACCAACGGCTTAACGTGCCTTTCAAAGCACAGAGGAACTCGAGTTATTTTTATTAGGCCATCCGTTTACCCGGCATTGCGGTAATTGCTAAACCATCACGGTTGCACAGCCACTAATGCACACCTACGAGGTTCTATCGGAGATCTACTTAAACTGAGCTTACAGGCATAATAAGTAATTAAAGCTAAATTTTAAATTTATTCATTTTCAGACTCCAAAATTAACAAACAAATCCACAAACTAGCATTTTCATACCAAAATAACATTAAATAAACACATTATTAATACATAAGAGCTCGATGGCGCAGTGGTTAACGCGCCCGGTCTGCGAGTACTGAGGTTAAGCAACTTTCGCAAAGGCTGGTCATCGGATGGGTGACCAAAAATTAATCATCTCGAGCTCCACCGTGCTTCGGAAGGCACGTTAAGCCGTTGGTCTCGGCTGCATTAGCAGTCGTTAACAACCACCAATCCGCACTGGGCCTGCGTGGTGGTTCATGGCCCGTTCTCCCTATCCATCCATAGGGAAGGCTCGTGCCCCAGCAGTGGGGACATAAAATGATGATGAAACACATTATTTATAACTAGTGGCACCAGTAATCGACACTTTTCATTGAAGTAGGGGGCAGCTACTGATTTGTGACTTTAGTGACAATTGAATACAGATGAGAGGAGTTCGATGGCGGAGGAGCTCGATGGCGCAGTGGTTAACGCGCCCGGTCTGCGAGTGCTGAGGTTAAACAATTTTCGCAATGGCCGGTCATAGGATGGGTGACTTAAAATGTATCATCTCGAGCTCCTCCGTGTTTCGGAAGTCACGTTAAGCCGTTGGTCTCGGCTGCATTAGCAGTCGTTAACAACCACTAATCCGCACTGGGCCAGCGTGGTGGTTTATGGCCCGTTCTCCCTATCCATCCATAGGGAAGGCTCGTGCTCCTGCAGTGGGGATTCTTTATTATTTTTGGCTACGAAAACTGTGTTGAGCATTGGGCTTGTAGTGTCGAACACTGGTGACTGGTGCCACTATGATATGTTAGTATTTAAGCACATCCTAAAGGGGTCAGTCCTCTCGTAATTCGCAAGTGATACCCATTTCGTTACAAGTATCAATAAATTTTGATCGTTTACCGTACGGAGTGCCGGCTGCTTGTTATTAGAAATAGAAATAATCTTTATGTACCATAAAAACTTAAATACTATTTGAAAATTATATTAACAAATAACATGATGAGTTGACAAACTCATTTTGTCATTGTAATGTAATGGCAGTGGCGAATGTTTGAGATTTATATCATGACTTATTATTTATATAACGACGGAATTTACCGATTACCTACAAACTAGTATCATCATCATTATCATCATCATTTTGGTCACCGATTTTGGTCAAAGCGGTTCGAAGTCCGCCGGTCAGCTAGTATTATATGAATTTCTGCTAATCAGCTATTGTACGATCAGTAATTACAAGTATACAGATATTAGCATCACCTATCTAAATTGTATTTAATGTTAATTGCTTCATGCATGACAGAGCTTAGTGTGACACTGTACAATTTTAAATTGCTTATTTTAGGTATTTTATATTTGTATATTGTTATACTATGTAACTTCCGTTTTCTTATGTGATTTCGGTCTGTCACCTAATGCAAACTTTTGATGGAAAAAGATTTATTCCAGGATTCATAAAGAAAGGAAGCCTACGTAGTGATCCAGGTTAAGCTGTACAAACGTAGGTACAGTCGATAATCAAAATCGGAAAAACAATAATAAAGTAACCAAAAAAGATACTATATACCTACTATAGATTATTAGGCGTACCAATATACTTTTAAATTCTTGATAATAATCGTAAATAATTAATTAAAATTAAATATTCACTTTTTGTTACTTTTGTAATACATAAGTTGTTTTAATCAGATTTCATCCCAATCTGTGCAGCCGTAACAGCATGATGATTTAAGAATAAACATACGTTTAACACTTTAGCATTTACAATTTTAGTTCAATAACAATAGCCTTTTAATAGACGCATCGGTCTTGGCATGAATTTGGGTAAAACCAAAGTCATGATCAATGGTCACATTGATCCAATACCGGTCGTCGTACATGGTCACCTTCTTGAAATCGTTTCCGAATACACCTACCTCGGGCAGATTCTGCAATTAGGTAAAAACAATTTTGAGAGGGAGGCCAAGAGGAGGATCCAGCTGGGCTGGGCAGCGTTTGGAAAACTACGCCGTGTCTTCTCGTCATCCATACCGCAATGCTTGAAAACGAAAGTTTTCAATCAGTGCGTCCTACCCGTCATGACCTACGGAGCTGAGACGTGGATACTAACAGTAGGGCTGGCCCACCAGTTTAAAGTCGCTCAGCGAGCTATGGAAAGAGCTATGCTCGGGGTTTCTCTGAAGGATAGGATTCGTAACGAATACATCCGACAGAGAACCAAAGTCATCGACATTGCTCTAAGAATTAGCAAGTTGAAGTGGCAGTGGGCCGGCCATATCTGGCGAAGAACCGACAACCGCTGGGGTAAAAGTGTTGTTGAGTGGAGACCACGACTCGGTAAACGTAGTGTAGGACGACCTCCGGCCAGGTGGGATGATGACCTGCGAAAGACTGCAGGCAGATGCTGGATGCGTCAAGCTGAGGACAGGGTGCTATGGCGCTCATTAGGGGAGGCTTATGTCCAGCAGTGGACTAAGATAGGCCGATGATGATGATGAACAATAGCCTTTAGCGATTGTCAAACAATTATGAACGTTGTATTCTAATTACATTTTAAGGCTACAAAAGGAACTTTTTTGGAGTATAAAAGTTAATATGTACCTAATGGTCCGTAAATGTATGGAAAATTACCCGTAGGAAAGGAATAATAATGCCCTCACTGTGTTTTTTACCGCTTCTTCACAGTACAAGGTGACCCAAAGTTTTTAAATTATAATTTGTTTACAATTATATTATTACGTACTTTACGTTTTTTTTCTGAACTCAGTGAGTGGTGGTTGTAAAAATAACTATTTTTCCAAAATTCGTACAGTTAGATAAATAATTAAACCGCCGAATTGAACATTCGCCAAATTCAGAGAATGTAATTAAATAATCACCATTATAAAGATATTTTTTCTCTTATTAGGCTAACGAAAAAATCTAAGACGTGCGATATGCACAGTTAGTCGTTTGCTTCACAATTATCTTTATTTCATCTTAGATAGTTAGATAAAGAAAATGTTTTCATACATACCATATCACACGTTTTTTGTAGCATTATTGTAATACCAAATAGATAAGTTCTACTGTTTTGTTTAGTCGCAAGCGCACCTATGGGTGTGCTTCGTGGAATACCTCGCCCTGATTACTAATGTTATATGACAAAGGGGATGTGTAAAGGTATATATGTAGGTAGATATACAGTTACTGATCTCAAATCGGAGCTCGATGGCGCAGTGGTTAACGCGCCCGGTCTGCGATCGCTGAGGTTAAGCAACTTTCGCAAAGGCCGGTCATCGGGTGGGTGACCAAAAATTTATCATCTCGAGCTCCTCCGTGCTCGCACACACAAGGCACGTTAAGCCGTTGGTCCCGGCTGCATTAGCAGTCGTTAACAACCACCAATCCGCACTTCCATCTATCCATAGGGAAGGCTCGTGCCCCAGCAGTGGGGACATAAATGAGCTGATGATGATGATGATGATGATGATCTCAAATCCTCCACGACCCGGTTAACCCGAGCCGAAATCCTAGCCTCTAGAAGCGCCGTTCCGATTCAAACGCCTCGGAGAATCTGGCACCTACTCCCAGGGAAGGAAACAAGCTTGAGTGATGCCATTTCCTCTAGAAACCCTCTAAGGATGTTTGCGACTCTTTTCAGCAAACAATGTGCAATCTCTTCTTAAAAAAAATAAAGTGTTTCTATCCAATGTTGCCATATTTATAGTTTTTGATCTTTGTTTAAAACCACGCAGTAATGCCTAAGTATGATTATTAAAAAATCACCCTACGTAAACAAAGTGGAGTTTTGACATCGTCACTAAACCAATTAAAATTTATTTATTGTCGAAAATCCATATAGGCAAATTAATAGAAAACCTAAATACTCTTGTAATGCAATTGCGCATTTAGATACTTTAAGCCTTTGCTACATAAAATACGGAGCTGAAGCGAAACTTTTATTAATATATCTTCGAAACATTTTTACACGGAAAACCATGCTTTTCTGGTCTGGTTACCGTGATCGACAATACAATTGAATGTCTGCCATGGAAAGTTTAACAGCCTCTGTGGTACAGCGGACTACCGGTGTGCAGACACATAGGTCCTGGGTTTGTTTACGAGATGGGGCTACTCTGCCTTCGTAATTGAAACAGCCACAGTAACTTCATTAACACGTCTCATTGACGTTGTTGTAACTCAATCGAAATCTTTATTATTCTAAGATTATAATAGTTTAAATAATAATCTCTTAACTTAGGTACTAGTTTAAATTAAATTTTGCATGTCAACTTCTGGTAAATTGTGTGAAAGACCTTTTGTACCACATTTTATGCAAAATAATTTTTATTTCATTTCATATTTCATTTAATTTCAGTTGCTGTGTTGATTACAATTGAACTTTAAGTACTTTAAATTACGTGGTCAATACTTGTGCTCGGTTTGGTAAGGTTATATACCTATAACCTTTCCGGCTTTTTCGAAGTCTGCCTGGTTAGATACTGTGGTGATCGGAACTCCTTTCTTCGGGCAGCTCTGTGGCACACGGCGCGGCCTGAGTAGAACAGAGGAAAAGTCAAGAAAAGAAAAAAAAGAAAACAAGGGAGTTGTATTATTTTAGACAGCGAGCTAGGATATTGTAAATTGTCTCTCGATAATACATATTCCCAGTTATTTTGCGTTCTTATTATAAAACCTTACAATACTACTTACTATCTTATTTATGTCTGTCGTTATTACCACATTGCTAAAGATAAGATTGCCAGTCGTTGAGGTCTAGTCGTCACGTACCGTAAGTGAAAAGAAGGCTGACAGTTCGTGTGTTTTTCGTTGTGTAAAAAGAAAAGATGTTAGCGAGCTCGTGCGGCTTCGTTTGATATAGCTCTGCTTTTGGTGTGACGAGGGCTTCACTGATTGATGCACAGATCAATCAACGCAGCCAATTACTCTATGTTAAACTGGAACCCTAAACTACCTGTACACATCCGTTTCATGTCAAAGGCGAAATTGCACTTCTCTATAACAGCAATCAGAGATGAAGCTATCTGACATTTCTGTGAACAAATCACGCGACATCACTCTCAACTCAATTCCTTTTAGTCGGGTATTAATGTTAGAATCATTAGGGGCAGTTAATGTTGGGCGAGTTAAGTATGGAAACCAAACTGCATTGTCCAAATCGTATTCAGCTTACTATACCTGTCACATTTATGTCCTTTACAGGATGGTGTCAACATAATGCAGTACTTAATCACAACAATAGGTTAGGGTTAATAGGTGACTAGATCTAATATTCTCTAGCGTTTCTTGTCAAGTGACTCGCGCTACGCCGCTATCAGAGCCAGAGGACAAACATCATCCATCGTTGTTAATAGATGTCGATTTGGTATTGAAGGATGCTTGCCTTCAGCAAGCGCCCCGTACGGTGCGCCGTTTTCATGCTGCCGACTATGGCATAATTAAGGCAGAGCTGGATAAAGTAAGGTGGGAGCAGCATCTATCCGGTATTGATATTGAGAGTGCATTGGATAACTTTTATTCAATAGTTAATTATATAATTGATAAACATGTGCCTGTAAAATTAGTAAAAAATAGTAACGAATATCCTGTATGGTTTACTCCTACATTAATTAAAATGATAAAGAAAAAACATAAATTGCATAAAAAATGGAAAACTTTTGGAAGACTTTCTGACTATGAAAATTTCTCAGACTTGAGACGTAATGTTAAAAAGTTTAAAGTTTCTTGCTATAATTCATTTGTTACTCGAGCTGAGACTAATATTAAATTCTGTTCGAAATTCTTTTGGTCATTTGTTAAATCCAAAAAAACGGTCAATAGTATTCCTGACACGATTAAACTTGATGATGTTGTAGCACGTGATGGTCAAGCGATCACAAACTTATTTAATAGATTTTTTCAAACTGTTTTTGATAAAGATACTAGTGTGCCTTCCAATTTTAAAATTTATAACTCGGGCTCGGCTCTTATTAGTAGCATACAGATCACTCAGGAAACTGTAGAGAAGTACCTATCCAGTATCAATGTGTCCAAAGGTAGTGGTCCAGATGGCCTTCATCCATTATTTTTAAATAAGTGTAGTGGGGAATTGGCATTCCCTGTTGCAGTTATACTTCAATCATCTTTGTCGTCTGGTGTGATGCCGGTTGCCTGGAAGCGATCTTTTGTAGTACCAATTTATAAGAGTGGGGATAGACATAACGTTCGCAACTATCGTGGTATTTATTTATTTATGATTATGTTTCCCCTGTTATCCAGCCTATACTTACTATCCACCAACATGGTTTCATTGCGAAGCGCTCTACAGAAAGTAATCTTTGTGAATTTCTAGACATAGTTTTAGAATCTATGGAGATGGGATATCAAGTGGATGCTGTGTACACCGATTATTCAAAAGCATTTGATAAAATTTCACATTCCCTATTAATTTTAAAGCTCGAGGCCATCGGTGTGCATGGCGATCTGCTACGTTGGATTACATCTTATCTCAAAAATAGAGCGCAAGCTGTCACAATAAAAGGTTTTACATCGAGCTTTATTCCGATTTCCTCCGGAGTCCCACAGGGATCCCACCTTGGCCCTTTACTCTTTAATGTCTTTATTAACGATGTCGTAAACTGTTTTCTAAATTCCAAATTATTATTATATGCTGATGACACAAAGATATTTTCGGTTATCAAGTCACAGAGCGATTGCGAAAATTTACAGAGTGATCTTAATCGTTTGTGTGAATATTGTGCTCTTAACAAACTTTATTTAAATGTAGACAAATGTAATATTATTACATTTACAAGGAAGAAAAAAGTTATAACTTATAAATATCAACTTAACGGCAAGTATTTAAAAAGGGTCAATGAGGTTAGAGATCTCGGAGTTCAGCTCGATTCTGGATTGTATTTCGAGTCTCATATTATTAAGATCATTGGGAAGGCATACAAGTTGCTAGGCTTCATTTTCCGTCAGAGTGTTGATTTTAAAAATGTGAATACGCTGATTTTGTTATACAATGCGTACGTTAGATCCCAATTGGAGTATGCATCCAGCGTGTGGAACCCCTTATATTTAAAATATATCAACCTACTAGAGGATATTCAAAATAAGTTCAAGAAACGTTTAAAATATCGATTTAAACATTTTGACATTGATGAACTTGAATCCTTGACAAGTCAACGTTCATATAAAGATCAAGTTCTGCTCTATAAGATCATACATAGCAGTGTAGATTCACCTTATTTGCTAAGTAAAATTGCTTTTAGGTGTTCCAGACTGAGCGCTCGCCACAAGCACACATTTTTTGTACCAATTTGTAAGTCAAATTATAGGCGCAATAGTTTTATTATAAGAGTCCTTAATGAATTCAATAGTACTTTTAATCACATCGACGTATTTCACGAAAACATTTCTCGTTTTCGTAGACTATTAAGAGAAACTTAACTTCTATTTTAATGTATATTTTCAACCGGATTTTGATTGTAAAATTGTATTGATTTATTTGATATTTACTTTATTATTTTTTCTTTCGCACTGGTGTTCAACAAGTAGTTTCTGTACAAATTATCAGTGGAAACTTTAAATGCTACTGTATTTTATTTTTTAATTGTTTATATGTGTAATATAAAGCTGTATGTTTCCTTAATAAAATAAAATAAAAAAATACCTACCTACCCACTTGCTTGTCGTCTTGCGATTGTTGATCGGTATACATCCCTATTTCAAGCTCGATGGCGCAGTGGTTAACGGGCCCGGTCTGCGAGTGCTAAGTTTAAGCAATTTTCTCGGCCCGTTCTCCCTATCCATCCATAGGGAAGGCTCGTGCCCCAGCAGTGGGGTCATAAAAAATGGGCTGATGATGATGATGATGAAGTACCTAACAGTAAAAAAACACAAATGCTGAAAAAAATTCCACGAGCAGGATTTGAACCTGCACCCTTCTGACATTCCGGGTCAGGACATTTATAAATAGCTTGCTTACTTCTTAACTGATCTTTAATATTTGTAATAATATTATGATCGGATGTTAGTGACGGTAGTTGTTGACATTGAATGGGCGCCATTGGCTTTCAAAGTAAAAAAGTGTTGAATAATTTCGGCGGGCTGGTTAGAACCACGATAGCTCAATTGGAAGAGCACCTGACCCGGAATGTCAGAAGGGTGCAGGTTCAAATCCTGCTCGTGGAAATTTTTTCAGCATTTGTGTTTTTGTAATTTGTTCGCAACAAAATTTGCGTTAAAAATTATTTGAACATTTACCTAACAGTAAGTTGGACGACCTCCGTATCAGAGTGGCTTGCGCGCCGGACTTTGGGCGGCGCTAACTTTCAGGTCCCGGGTTCGAATCCCGGTCGGGTCAATGTCGAAAACGAACTATTCAATATCATGTCGGGTCTGGGTGGTTGTGGTACCGTCGTTGATTCTGATTTCCATAATACGAGTGCTTTAGCTACTTACTTGGGATCTATGTTGTCTAATAAAAAAAAACAGTGTCCTACAGGGCTTAGTGTAAATTTATGATTGCTGACAAACGGGCAGTGCCACGATAGTCTGCTTGATTGTGCACCTGGCCCCGTATGCCAGAATACGTGTTCGAATCTTGTACGTGAACATTTTTGAACACCTTTTTCAAATTGTAAATTTTGGCTACAAAATTTGCGTAAAATGTATTATTATACCTACCTACCTATATTTGTTAATAAGTGTACGTCATATAAAGAGTGTTCCACCTTCCAGTTACTTTGTTGCAGGTCACAAAACCTTTAACAAAATAACAATTTTATGCGTTTGTACATCTGGCTTTAAGACTAAGTTTAGGAAATGAGAATGAGAATGATCTTGTAATATGCAAATTTTATCTTATACTATATTTTGAAGTGGGTAGTACTTGGTCTATCATTCTCTCTGCGCATTCCTTTGCTGTTTAAAGAAATTTCACTTTGGAAATAAAAAGCGTCCTGTTACCTATTTGTTTTACTTACCATATTTGGTCTCTTTTAATAGTATGTATGTACCAAAATTATAAGGAATTAAATTTTTTCAGACTTCAACTTTTCAAAATTATCGTTCTGATTGTATGTATATTGGTTTTACGTTAATTTCCTCATAAACGTTATCATTGATCTTGGCTATGAGAACCATTCAGCCATACAAGGGTTGGGTGGTGATTAAGTAAAACACATAATTAATGGCACAAATATTTACGATAATTAATAGGTACAGAACATGAACAATATCTTTTGACACAGAATATTTCGTAAATACATAATAATGCTTTATAAAGTAACGGAATAAATTGTGATAGTGACACCCACCTACATAGATTAGTTATACACAAAACTATGTTGACAAATGTTACAATTTAATTATAAACTTTAAATTTATAAATTGTTTTTAAAATTTTTCCTTACATATGTTTACATACTTAACTGTTTTAGGCGAAAAGAGTGTCTAATGAATTTTTTTATTGTATAATTAACGAAATTTTATATATATTTTTAGTTTCAATCTAGCCTTAACGTCAAATACCTACTATAAATAGTAAATCCCTCTTTTTTCTTCACAAATATCAATATCCTATCTCGATTTAGGTACTTACCTATTAATTTACTAATATTTTTTTAAACATATAATATAATAAACACTTACCCCCTTATTCATAAAAACTATTTAAGTATTATTAAGTTAATCATGGTTTTGTCTCTTTTTCTTAAATACAAAATGACGGTTGTGTGGCATTGACAAAACAATATTTAACTAAAAAATGCTTAAATACTTTTTATGAATAAGGGGTTTAAAGCTAATAGATACATTATTAATTAAGTAAACGACAATGTT
Source organism: Eudonia mercurella (assembly GCA_963082485.1). NCBI lineage: Eukaryota > Metazoa > Arthropoda > Insecta > Lepidoptera > Crambidae > Eudonia > Eudonia mercurella. The sequence goes on along the minus strand of OY720036.1, from coordinate 6,974,170 downwards.
TCTTAAATGCAATTTATTCAAAATCATAAACAAATACCTTAATATTAAAATAAATAGAACACATACATTTTGTTGTATTTTCTAGTGACATTGTTGCGTATTGACAAAATTATAATTTTATTAAGAGAGTGGTTTGCCAAACAATTTATCTGTATACTATCTACCTTTTTAGAAAACATAACACATTGCAAAACTAAACAGGCGACTGCCTTATGTTTTAAGTACGGGGGGGTTCGTAATTAATCAATGGACATATATATCTAGTCTCCATAAAACCTCTAATGAAACATATCACCGGACCTTTCACATAACATAACAGTGTTTATAAACAGCTATGAGTTCGGGCAGCGAAAGACGTTTCACTGGTTTCACATATTGCCCAGTTGTATGTATGGTGACGAGTGGTGGTCGGACACGGTTGGTTCTGTAGTGACCGTTCGCAATGACGTAGGCTTCGTTTGGCATCTCTTGGTAGGCGGGGGTCGCTGAGGGGGTACCGGGCCAGGGAAGGGGTCTACCGGCCGAGGCCGGTCCACAACAGGCCCGGGTCGTGGTTGTTCGCCCTCGGATATCCCCTGTCCGTCTCCATGTACGATCTGCGGTTGTAAGATCTACACGTACACCATTATTAATATTGGATCTATTGTAATCAGTTCTTTTCATAAATAGTTACTTAATAACAAGTATTATATAAACGAAAAGTATTGTGCAGACGCCTGTACATAAATGTATCCAAAGTTGATCAAATTTCTATAAATGTTCAACCATATGCTATTTATAATAAAGTTCAAATTTCAATTAATGTTCAACCATATGCTATTTATATAAAATTCAAAGTCTATTGAGGAAATTTGTTGTTTGTGGTAGTTTGATGTGCAGGCGTTTGTACATCATACAATCGGATGATGATGATGATGATGATGATGATGATAAGTTATTAAACTGTAAAAATGGGACCTTAATTATTATTATTTTTTGCTTGAGACGGTTTGTAACACAATTAGCGTAAGAGACAAAGTACAGATTTTAGAGACGAGCAAAAAACAAAAAAAAGAGGCCATCATAACATGTATTAGGGTGTAAGGTTTTTATTTGAAGGTTATAGCCGAAAACTACTCGTAAATATGGAGAAAGAAAATGGAGAAAAAAGTAAGTACTATGTTGTAATAAAGAAAAACGTCCGATGTCCTAACGCCAATTGAATTTATGACCAATACGATGTAATTTATTTATTGACATTTTAACCGAATGTGGCTATCCTAAAATTAAATGTGAAGGGTGGTAGGGTAGAGTAAACAAGCATGAAATGTTTTTGTTATCTTTAAAAAGCATCAAGGATTTGTTAAATGTTTTTAAATAATTACTATTAAAAATAAGGCCTTTTGTATTTTACAAGCTTTCATTTTTCTTGTTGTTTCGTTGTGTTTAGTGACAGCTTAATAGCTCTTAGCATATAACAATACAAGGTTATCCAATCTTGTAAGAATATGAGTATGACACTTGAGAATCTAGTAGGGAAACAGGGATACGCTTGAGTGATACCATTCCGGTGTGTTTCGATCACTCGGATTGAGGAACCCTTTAAGTTTCTTGTCCTTAAACAAGCATGCCCCTGTAAAGTCGGCTGATTTAAACTCTTCAAAAAAAAGTTAATTTTGCCTATATTAACATGTAATTTTTATAACTACAAGTGTATTAAAAAAATAAGTTGTATTAGAAGGGCCTTGACCGTAATCCAGGCGAACTTTGGGCCAAACGCCCTTTGGGCCTTATGAGAAAGGCATCATGGCAGGCGGAGGCGACGACGACACCTTCCAGATTTTTCCCATTAAAAATAATAAAAAAAGATCTTACGCCATTTTGAAACTTAGTGCTAGGTTTAGGAAGTGCTGTAATAGATTATGCCCACCTGATGTTGCCAGAGGGTCGCAGAGGGCGGAGGGCGTGCAGCTTCCGAATACCAGTGCCGCCGCCGCCGCCGCCTGCGTACAAATCATCATCATCATCATCAGTTTCATCACCAGCTCATTTTAATGTCCCTACTACTGGGGCACGAGCCTTCCCTATGGATGGACAGGGAGAATAGGCCATAAACCACCACGCGGGCCCAGTGAGGATTGATGGTTGTTAACGACTGCTAATGCAGGCGGGACCAACGGCTTTACGTGCCTTCCGAAGCACGGAGGAGCTCGAGATAGAAAACTTTTGGTCACCTATCCGATGACAGGCCTTTGCGAAAGTTGCTTAACCACAGTAATCGCAGACCGGGCGCGTTAACCACTGCGCCATCGAGCTCCTCATCATCATCATCATCAGTCTATATTAGTCAAAAAATGAAAATTAATGTTAAACAGTAGTGTATTCCGTAATAGGCTAAATTTTACTTTTTATTTTTAAGTGCTAATTGCTGCACTGAAGCTGAATTAAATATTTATAAAATACAGTGAAAAAATTAAATGCCTATCCGACCCGGCCAGGAATCGAACCTGGGTCTTCCGCAATCCGGAGCGGCTGCACTGACCATTATGCTACCGGGAAGGCTGACGTAAGCACTGAATTTTTTCACTGCTTCTTCATTTTTGAGTGTTTTTTAGCGGCACAAATTATTTGATAAAAATGTTCGTATAAATTTGTTTTAAGTGCTATTAAATAAGAGCTCGATGGCGCAGTGGTTAACGCGCCCGGTCTGCGAGTGCTGAGCTTAAGCAACTTTCACAAAGGCTGGTCATCGGATGGGTGACCAAAAATTTATAATCTCGAGCTCCTCCGTGCTTCGGAAGGCACGTAAAGCCGTGGGTCCCGGCCGCATTAGCAGTCGTTAACAACCACCAACCCGCACTGGGCCCGCGTGGTGGTTCATGGCCCGTTCTCCCTATCCATCCATAGGGAAGGCTCGTGCCCCAGCAGTGGGGACAAAAATGAGCAGATGATGATGATGAAATAAAAAAATTATTTTAATAAATAATTGAAAAAATATTTTTTATACTAGTTTCGGTGCGGTGCCGAGTAATGACAAAGCGAGTGGATGACCTAATTTCAATGATGGAGGCCTTTCCTTAGCAGTGGGACAGTATAAAGGTACACCTATACCTACCATACTTTTTTAAAGTTTACGCAAACAATAACACGGTCCTACGGCTTGAAGATAGACTCATAAGCAACGTGGATCTCGAGATATCATAATTACCGCCGGGCTCAGATACAATAGAAATTAAATTTTTTGTCGGTCAAATAGCGCTTAATTCAGGTGTTTAGATTAAAATTATATATACCCTATTTTGTTAGTAAAGTAGTGAGTAACAATTTTCCATAAAAAACATATTAATATTGTAAATCTAGCTTAAAAACATGCAAGATCGCAATGTGAACGCATAAGCCACTGCGCCATCGAGCCCTGGCCCTCCTTGGTTACATATTAATGAAAACGTTTTGTCTAAACCATAAAGGAATACCGCCTTTAATTACAATGACTAGTCAACCGAGGCATGTTTCTTGCTCATAATGTGACAAACTTGTTGTTTGTATGTCCAATTGTTTATTCAGCCGTTCAAAGGTCGTGTTATGAAATGTTCGATATTCATTTCTATTGTTTAAAATAAAGGTATGACAAATTCATAATGTGTTTACTTTCAAACGAAAAAAAAGAGTGAAGGGGGTTTGGTTTGTTATTAAAATTTGAAAACGGACAAAGTGTTGAAAAAATTTCTCGAGTGGGATTCGAACCCACACCCCATGACATGCCGGGTCATGTGCACTACCAACTATGCTATCGTGGCTCAATCCAACTCGCCGAAATTAATCAACAATATCTTACTCTTACTCTGTAAGTCAAAGGAGCCCCAATGTTATTAAGTCATTTTACATTTTGATACCATACAAATCCCATACCTACTAATTTCATAATTTTATTTTTAACCAATAATGGTCGTTATCAAAAAAGTGACCCCGCTCGATTTAATTTCCATATTTTTAAATGTTTCAAATCTTGAGTTTCTTGAGTCTCGGCTTGGGTTGACCTATCGTAGGAGTGGGAGGGTCTACATCAGGTAGAACGGAGTCATTTGTCAACTCTTTTAATAATAAAATATAGTGTATTTTGTAAAAAAAAACAGAGAACTTAGAAATTAAACAATTTCAGATCTCATCATTATCACCAGCTTAATTCATGTCCCCACTACTGCTGGGGCACGAGCCTTCTCTAATGGATGGAAGCACCATGCGACCATAGTGCGGACCAATATTATACATAGTGCTCTACAAATTAACAAAGAATAAGGTACAAATAGTTAGTTAGTGTTTTGTCTCTTTTACTCTAACTAGTGGTCGCCCAGTGGTCGAAATTCGACCGTAATTTTATTAAGGCTGCACGGATTGTATCCTAAGCAATGAAAAATTAAAAAAGATAGAATGTGAGTTTGGATTGGCATTGACAGATTTCGGCCGTTGCTCTTCCATTTTTGAAATTTTTGAAGAGTAATTAAGCGTGAGTGTCAAATACATACATATGCGTGTGTGTCAAATACATGGTAGTGTGTGTAATGTTTGTTTTATTGATTTAATGTATTTTTTATGTATAATTTAAAAAATATATTAACATTCTGCAATCCTTCTCTATAAACTATAAGTGTGCGAAATTTCATACTCCTCCGTCCGCGCAATTTTCGTAAAAAGGGGTAAGTACAAAGTTTTTGCTTCACGATTTGAAATGACGTTTAAACGACCGGAACACAACACGGAATAACTATTCGGACCTAATTCTTTGTTTGTTTGTATGCGGACTGCAGATTGGTGATTGTTAACGACTGCTAATGCCTTAGAATAATAACTGAAGCTATTGTTCTGAGGCTAATGCAGCCGGGACCAATGGTTGTCACGGTCATATTCTTCATTAAAGTATGAATTAAGTATTTGCAATTCAAAAACAATGAGTACGGGTTAATTTTAATCGATATACCTACCTATATAGGTCCACTTGATACTGTGATAGATAACATTCTACCAGGCGCTATTACAATTATAATTTACAATTACGACCGAAGTGCATACAGTATTTATTCATATTTAATAATTTTAATTAAAAAAAATCGAAACCAGTAAAATTTTAGTCAAATAAATGAAGATAAAATGGAAAAACAAAACAAAACAAAAATGATATAAAATCTCAAAAAGACGTCATTTGATTATTACTAAGTATTGATGATGGGTAATTAAATTAATAAAAGGAAAATAACAAGTTAGTACCAGTTAACACAGAAGTGAGTCAATCAATCAACCGATAACGAATTGCAATTAGCACCTCGCTCCACTGAAACTCCATTTCTATAAGCTACCTTATTTTGGAGAGAGTTTGTTGATGTCCTCGAACGGCTTTAGCGTCTCCGGATATTTTTGGGGGCGGGCGGCGAGACACTTAAAGGGTTCCTGTGAGCGTTATAACAAGCCGTTTGATCGAAACACCGTCAGAGGTTTTCTAGAGAGAATGGCATCACGCACTAAGCGCGTCCCCGTTCCCTGCTAGATACTCCGAGGGGGTTCCGATTAGATCGAGAGCAGAACACCCAAGTGCGCCTCTACAGGCTAGGACCTCGGCTCGGGATGGCCAGGTAGGCTACTCTTGAACGCAAACTCAATCTCAATACAATTCCAATGCGATTAATATTCATCGAAATTGGGATAAGTTTCGCAATTTCGGAACGCCACATCTCGATAATAATTTGTTCACTCAATTTCCACGCAATTTAAGTCTAATGTGGCGCTATTATCGCTTTTTAGATTTGTGATTGGAAATTGATTAATGCAATTGTGTTTCAAGAGTAACCCTACAGGTCGTGGGTCGTGACGTATTGCCAATTTTTTACAAATTGTATATATTTATAAGTTCTGTTAACCTAAACTCTAATACGTTTGTATCGGTTCACGTCAGTAGTAACAAGCTATGAGAGTTGAAGCCCGATTTCTTGAACTCAACCCAAGCGTTCGGCCACCAATGCTTCTTTCAGAAACATTCGCGGGTGCGTTTGCATAAAAACTTATCAAAGTTTATTTGCAATCGGATGAATGTCCTCAAAATCACCTAATATTGAGTTACAATGTTTTTCCTTGCAGGTGTCGTGTAATATTATAATATAAAATTATGATGTTTCTTTGTTTACCCCCGTTCCTATATCTGCCATTCATCCGAATGGTAGAAATGGTAGATTAGTAAGTTTTTCTCTTTAATTATTTCGTTCTCAAGTAACTTAAGTAATTAACGATATGCATTATGGAGAATATATTTCCTGTCCATCTATATTTTATAAACTTTATTTACAACCTCTTTTAAGAAAAAAACAAACAAACAAACTCTATTTCAAACATAGGTAGCCTACCAATGAGTTGCACTTGAAAGGAAGCGGTGGAGTCGATGCGGTCTCAATTTTTTCTTCTTTTTCTTATTAATACTTAATGTAGTTTCGGCCATCAACACTAACCGACGTTGATGCGTATGTCGCTCGCTCGTGCTCGAATTCCAAGACACACAGCAGTGTGGGAAGGCCTTAATCGCCCGTAATTGACAAGCACGCGGCGTAGAGTTCAATGATAGCGATAAAGGTCGCTTACATCATATCGTAGGGAATACAGTGCCAATTGTCATCTTAATATGACAAGCAATAATGCACCGTACCACATTATGAAGAAATTCCAAATTGATTCACATCAAAAGAGGATGTTTGGTTTATAGTAGGCATAGGAACTTCCTTAACCCTGCTAATGTAAAATGCAAGTTTAGTAACGAGTTTTGACAAGGGTATGATTACAGTATTAGCCAGTTTAAAAATTTATTGCTCTTTTCCTTCCTGTCCGTTAATGCGATAATAGTTTTATGAGTATCATAATTTGATGAGTTATACATAGGTATTTTAGGAGCTCGATAGCGCAGTGGTTAACACGCCCGGTCTGCGAGTGCTGAGGTTAAGCAACTTTCGCAAAGGCCGGTCATCGGATGGGCGACCAAAAATGTATCATCTCGAGCTCCTCCGTGCTTCGGAAGGCACGTAAAGCCGTTGGTCCCGGCTGCATTAGCAGTCGTTAACAACCACCAATCCGCACTGGGCCCGCGTGGTGGTTTATGGCCCGTTCTCCCTATCCATCCATAGGGATGGCTCGTGCCCCAGCAGTGGGGACATAAAATAAGCTGATAAAGATGATGATGACATAGGTATTAGGTAGGTACCTTACAGTGTTTTTTATTAGATTGGAAAAATTTATTTCTGTAGTGTGTGTGCTGAATTATGATGTTAATTTGACTTTAAAAAAATATTATGTAGTTTCTGATAATGCATAATAAAAAATTTATATACTGCTGTCTTTGTACAGGCGGCATAATAATTATAAGATTATGATAGAAATATACATTAAAATATGTTTTTAATTATGATTTATAAGATTTTTTATGTAACGCATGATAAGGATGTTGTAAAAAGTTAAAATTTACTAATATAGGGGTTGAACATGGACTTGTGTAGGTATTTTGTCAGGGGTTGAAACTTTGGGGGTTGAATGTGGACTAAACGTTAAAAGGATGCTTTATTCACAAGCTTCTTCTTCGGTTTTCATGGTGTCGCTATCTCTGAGGTCCCGTATTCGATCCCCGGTCGGATCACTTTAGAAATACCTGTTTTTCTATATTGTTTCGGGTCTGGGTGTTTCCTATGTATAATAAGTATGTATTTAAGTATATTAAGTATGTTTATCCGTTGTCTAGTGGACCATATAACGAGTTTCTTAAGGAAGCTTTTCTTGGGGCTAGATAATTGGTGTGAGTTTGGGAAACATTTATTTATTTATTTATAGCTTTAAAACAAATAACTTTATTTAGGCAATGCTTGCGTCTTTACTACATATTTATGGATATAGTTTTTTTATATATTTTACGCGTATTACTTTGGATTACAAAAGTACACAAAAGCTTATCTTTAGAGAGTGATTTCGGGGTGATTTCTTTTAGCAGACCAGGTGACAGGATTATTGTAACTTTTAAAAATGGATTGTGAATCAAAAGTTTTAAATTATATAAGTATACTAGCGACCCGCCCCGGCTTCGCACGGGTGCAATGCTGATACTAAATACACTACAGAAAAACTGTGAACGAAATATATAGCCTATGTGATTAAAATCGATCCAGTAGTTTTGATTTATTCATTACTGCCCGTGGCCCGCACGCGTTAAATTTGGAGTAAAACAATCCCCCTTTCCCTATACCATGAAGATTTCCTGCTATCTTTGGAATATTTAAATTCATACACTACATTTTTACTTATTTACTTTTTACATTTTTAACTATTTATTTTATTTTTACAACATATTACAGAATGTCTTTATTAACAACGCTCTTGCCGCACCGGGCGGCTGGCCGGTACCGCCGCAAACGCTACATCCCGCAATTTTTAAATCTGTAATATCTTCGAAAATATTCACTTAAATCATACGGTGTAAAGGGCCATATAGATCTATATTAAATGAACAATGTATTCAAGGTATTTAATTGGTTAAGGATTAATGCTGTATTGGTTAAAATCGCTTCGAAAATTAGCCATTATTTGTCGTAAAAAGTAAATGACAAAAAAAAGTTATTGTGGGTTATCCATAAGAGATAGACATATACCATCACGGACTTTTCTGTAGACCTTTTCAATGTGTACAATACTTAGTACATTATTTTGATAAAACTCGTAGGGTTCAGCCTGCGTTTGCAATGTAAGCGGAAAAAATGTAATTATTTACGACATCACATTAGAAACCTCAAAAATAACAGTACTTCTCCACTATTTAATGGATGTTATTATACATATAAACCTTCCTCTTGAATCACTCTATCTATTAAAAAAAACCGCATCATAATCCGTTGCGTAGTTTCAAAGATTTAAGCACACAAAGGGACATAGGGACAGAGAAAGCGACTTTGTTTTATACTATGTAGTGATTTATGAAACATAATTTAAAATAGGTACTAGTTGTCGCCCGCGACTTCGTTCGCGAAGACTACACTATCCCACAGCAACTTGTTACCGGGATAAAAAGTATCCTATATCCTAGTCCGGGTCATGGTCTGTCTATGTGCAAAGTTTCATCCAAATCCGTTCAGTCATTTCACGTGATGCACGGTCAAACAAACAGACAAACAGACAAAAGTTCTAAAAACTGTTGAAACGTGTTCTGTTATCGATTCTAAGTACCTATGCCCAGACAACTTTTTTTCGAATAAGTATCTTCCATGTACAGACTTTCGACCCTCTTTAGCTTTTTTATATGTATAGATTTAAATTGCACTGACATGAATATTTCGACACGCACAATCAGTAATGTAGGATCTTCAAGTATGCATGTTTGAATTGAATGAATTTAATTTGAATGAAAACAAATAAGTAATGTCTTCTTGAGAACATTCAGGAAAAAGGAAACTCGATACAGAGCACGAATACGGTAGCAGGAAAACTGACACTTGAATACGGTCTGGATTGGTATGATAGGAACGGTGTCTTCCGATTATGACCTTAGAGATCAGAATTTCGATAAAGAATGATTCTTCGTCATCTGATAATCCCTAAATGAGGGCTACCACTCTATTGGCCTTATTTACCTTATTTGGCCTTGTGTTTTAATGACATTTAATTTTAGGTTTGCCTTTGAAGTGTAATGTCATTCAAAACGGATTCATGTTAAAATTGTTTTGCAGTTTGCTGGCTATGACGCAGAATATCGAATGACTACAAGGTGTTTGGTAGTATATATGTAATCCCAAAACATAGCCTAAAAAAAACACCATGATAACATGCAAAATCCTATTTACGTAGATTTAATTGTACTACAAAAACTCAAATTTATTTTATTAAGTACATAATTTTTGTTCATCGCTGACATGATTATTTACATATAATTTTTACGCCAATATTGTTGCGAACAAATTACAATTTGAAAAAAAGTGTTGAAAAAATTCCACGAGCGGGATTCGAACCCGCATCCCATGACATGCCGGGTCAGGTGCACTGCCAACTATGCTATCGTGGCTCAATTCAACTCGCCGAAATTAATCAACCCTATCTATTTTTACTTTATAAGCCAAAGGAGCCCTATTCAATGTCGACAACTACGTCATCAACATCTTAGTAAGATCAGTTAAATTTTTATTTTTAAAACGAAAGTACAATCAAAATTTGCATACATTTGCTAAAATAAGTCACATACTATCTGTGCTAGATGCTCGCCATTGGACATTGGTACAGCTAACCACATTCTGTATAACAAAGTTTAATTGGTTGTGCTCTCCGTCCACTTCAACTCTCATAGGAAAAAGCTTGACCAAACTAGGTACCCATTGTCAAAGCTAATTATACTAGAGTTATAAATCAAATACCTTATTTTAAACCTCAAAGGCCTTGTTGAATGACTAATACGTATTATAGTGTAGGGAACGGGTTATGTCGAAAAATGCAAAGATAATAAGGGGTAATTTGAAAATAGAATTTGAAAAACAAAATTTGCGTAAAATTACCTTAGAGCGTTGGTTTAATGCTCTAAGAAAATTACATATTACCATAATCATTGAAAACGGACTTCTTGGCGGGAAAGTGAAGAGTAATGTCTGCGGTTTTGTTTTATTTTCGAAAATTTGTGTTATATCGAATATTAATGTGAAATAATGGTGGATTATTCGTGAGTGTGCATGAGTATTGACAAATGAAACAAAACAGTACAACGGCACTTTTCAAATTCTCTCAAGAAGTCCGCCCTAGGACTTGGTAAGCCCCACATCTTTACTGAGATACCCCCCAAGGGTATATCATTTCTCACTCCTCATTTCTATTATCATTCGTCATCATCATACAGAAAAGAAATATTATTTATTTATGTATTACTTGTTAGAAAAATTACTTTGACATTGGCTAAATGTGCTAATCGCACGAAGCCATTAACAAAAAGAAAAACAAAAAAAATCATTGAAAACAGAATATTTTGCTAATAATCAAGAGTTTTCAAATCGTAGGTCACCAGACCATGTATCAGAACAGGGTCCTGGGTTCGGTTCACAGGTCGGGCAAAGCAAGTAAAATTGAATTACATATCAATGAATTACCTAGGTTTCATTGAAGTTTAATTACAAGCAGTAACTACCCAACAAACATTTTGGCTCTAAGGGCAACCTTTTTTAATGCTCATAATTCTATAAATGGTTTAGAAAAGCTCCGATAATAACAGTGAACTCTACTGTGGTGTTAAGGATAAATAATGAAACCTTCAAGAGGAATAACAGTAATTAAAGAAAATGTTATAACTTACGACGATAGCATGGAGTTAGTCGAAATCGTTATATAACTAACTATTATAGCTTTAAGAAGTATATAACACTAAAAGAAGTTGTAAGGTGTCTGCTAACGCTTACTTACGACTGATGTCATTAAACAGAGTTAGTTAAATGCCTTGTAAAACTTTAAGAGTTATTCTTATAGCTTATGGAAGAGTAAAACACCAACAGTTTTTGTCAGGTGTTTACTAACATTTGATATTGTTAAATAGAGTTACTTCAATGCCTTGTAACACCTTAAGGGTTACTCTTATAGCTTAAGGAAGAGTAAAACACCAAAAGATTTTGTCAATTATTTACGAACACTTTATGTTCTAAAACAGAGTTAGTTAAAGTTAGTTAAATACCTTGTACCACCTAACAAGTTCTATGGCGCTCTAAGAGGTAATAAGAATGCTATTAGTGTATTAAAAGTGTTAATTATAGACCCCATAGAGCTAAATGCTGCAATAGTCGGAATCCACCTTTAAATCATTGCAGTATATACTGGGGTTAATCGGTCAACTTTAGGTAATACAGTGGTTTTTAGAAATACTTTTATATGGCGGCAAACATTACTTGCAAACTTTATAACTTTTAAATATCACTTTAAGTTGAGTTACTGAATTAAAATTACTTAAATACATCTAATAGGTTATATTATCTGAATAATAATATTTCACGTTGTTTACACTGCGTGACGCTGCGCAAGCAGCAAACATATAACAGGGTTCCGTACAAAAGGATAGTGATATTACTGACGATGAGTCTAATATATTGTTTTCTTTCAGTAGTTCAAGTTCAAACACCAAGGTGTTCAAACATCAAGAGCAAGAATATGAATACATAAAAAATATAAATTTAAAAAATTATTTACGTACTCTACAATAAATATAAGCCAAACTGCTTTGAAGTATTTGCTTTTAATTTTAAACAAGAGATTTACAGATATTTTACGCTAAAAGCTAAAAGCTCAAATTATGAATTCTGGCCTATATTGGCTAACACGTTTGAATGTAAAAGTGATCCATTTATCATTGGTATTTATTATGGAAAAAGGAAACCTAAAAACCTGAATTCATTTCTAGAAGATCTTGTAAAGTCGTCAAATGAAGTTATATTTTATTCTAAAGATGTAGATGTAAATTAGTATTTAAAAAAGTGGTTTTCTGTCTTCTTACCTCTTTCACATACAGTAAGAAAATAAAACTTGTTATTATTTTTAAAAATGTCCATTTATTCAGAATACCTTATAGCATTACTTACAACAGTATTTTCTTTATTTTCTTCAGAGTTGATCTCTTCTACAGAATCATTTGTAACTTTGTCAACATCGTGTTGTTCTTTTTCCAATTCTTTGATCGCAGCGTCATCTTTTTCTTCTTTCTCCTCCTTCTCATATTCTTCTTTCTCCTCTTCTTTTTCTTTTGAACCTGTTATAATTTTCTCTAAATTGTCTTGTTTCTTTTTCATTTGTTGGACCTTACGTTTTTTTCTGTAAGAATGTTAGATTTGTTATTTTTCAAAGAATTGTTCAAAACTATACTTTTTTTCCGTTTTTTTATCTGTGTTTCTTCTTTTTTGTCGACGTAATTTTTTTCTTCCACGTCTATATTTTGATAATTTTCTTCTGTGGTATTATTTATTGGATTATGAATTGGATTTTCTTTATTTTCTTTTTCAGTTTCGTAAACAGATGTATCTTCATCTTCGTCAGTAGTTTCGTCATCATTTGAAGTTTGCAGCTTTGACAATTTTGCACGTTTTCTTGAAGTGGAAGCTCTTTGATTCTTTGCCATTTTAATTCGTAAACACCGTTATCTGTTCTGATAGGGGAAGCAGCTAGTATTGAGCGTTTTTCAGCAATAATTTCACTGGATCCTGATATAGTAGTTCCTTTTGCGGGATATACCTAAACAAAATACCGAATTAGAAGTAAACTGTTTTATACCATGTCAGTTTTAAGCAAAGAAGATACAGTCGACAGAGAACTTATGGATATTTTTTGATTCAATTTAGTACTAGAGTTAACTATGAGTGTGTTGTCGGAGTCAAAAATCCATGGACGGCATTTCAACTTTTTTATCCTTATTTATTTACGATTCATTGCATATGTATATCTATTGGAGATATCTATGGACTTTTGATCCCAACTACGTATATATTAAGACCTTGATTATAATGAAAGTGGTAATGTAGTTTAAATGTGTGTTCAAACAATAACTGAACCCTAAAAAATTCAGCTTATTGCTCCACATAGGACCTTTATGCAAGCTAAACTTATCGTTTGTTCTGTTTTAAAACCATATTGTAAAACTACAAGTGGCATAGAAGTGCTAACTATCATTCTTTAAACACTTTTGTAAGAAACAACAGAGTTAACCCATTATCTCTGTACTCGCGTGAGTACAGCTACAAAGTGAAACAATTCATACTAATTATCTATGGTTTTTGTTATAAAAACAGTTTTTTTCATTACTAGACATCACTAGCAGATTAAAAAAGTTTAAATTTGGCGGTAGCGCGAAAATTAATGTCATGTTTACAGTTGTCAAATACGAGCTGCAGATCAAAGTACTAAGGTTAGTTTTGATATTGTGGTTTTAATATTATTAATGATTTATTTAGACTTGTTTTGTATTACTGCTAATTATTCGAATACACATAATCATAAAATACAGTTTTAGCTACATTTCATTCCAATAAATACGTGTTAGACTTTATTTTATCACACTGTACTTGGGCAGGTACAGTGGGCACTTATGTACTATAATTTCTTGTATTTTGTAAGTATTTTTGAATAATTCACCATGGTCAATCGTCGCGTTTTTACAAGTTGAAATGAGTATTCAAGGCTGGAAGAAGCTTTTGAATCAATTATGGCTGATGAAAGTGATGATATTCAAAATGATGTCTTCTTGTTGCCACCTGAATCAGCCATAGTAAGTGACGAAGAAGAAGGAAATGATGATGATCTCGCTAATTCGATCATGCCAAGAGATGTGCCAGGGAAATTGAGTTGACTCCGCGTCGCCTCAGTTATGATGTTTCTGATTAGAACGATAGTGATGATGAGCCTTTATAAGGCTTTTGATCGGGTCTGGCACAAAGCTATTCTCTCCAAGCTCCCGGCATATGGTCTGCCTGCTCAGTTCTGCAACTGGGTCGCTGGCTTCCTGCATGAGCGCAGAAACCGTATTCTATCTGATGGATGTGCTTCGTGGCTCATGTTAGTGAACGCTGGGGTCCCTCCAAGGCTCCGTTCTGTTCTCCGTTCCCCCACGCTGTTCCTTCTGCATATCACCAATTATCAGTAACTATGGGATCTACGGCGTCTAGGCTACAGAGCAACGGGCACAATTCGAGATAATAGGACAAAATATGTCCTGTCACTCCTGTTCAGGCTATAAAGAAACGGCCAAGAGCGGAATACGACTACCGATTTGATACGAAGAATGGAATTACAATCTTGCGGTGAAAAGATAATATCATAGTTACAATGGGATCTAATCTTGATCAGACTGAGCCCCTGGGAAAGGTAAAAAGATAGTGCAATATTGCTAAGATTTCAATATTCCAAGATTATTTGTAAATTACCACAGAGGTATGGGGAGGTTTCGACATAATATAGCAAGAGCCTACCTGAAACCTACAAAAACAAAGATCCGACCTACGTCATCGTCAGTAGGGAAAAAGTAATGGTCACAACCAAGAAAGTATAGAAAATCAGTTGCAGTGTGTTATTTGTTACAATCGTGTTCGTTGGCGTTGCAAACTTTGCATGAAAACATTATGTGTTGAGCGGCCTTGCCTTGGTAGTTTCCATACTTAATCCGCCCACTGTACCCGACCGAGTACACCCCTATAACTTAGGTTTTATTTTTTTTTCCTGAAATTTTGATTATGATACCTTTTATTCAATCGGTAATGATACATTAAATAACATGAAAAAAGAATTTTTACGAGCAGTTTCATTTTGGGCGTTAATGGGTTAACAGGAACCATAAGTGATTGCAAATTGACGCCATTAAAATAAAGATAACCTATAAAAAAATACAGGAAAAAAACTTGTTTCAAACATTATTGCTTTACTTATTAAATCAAACTATTGTTACTTTTCTTTTAAAAACCTGTAGACGCTACCAGAAGCTGTTATTTTCCATACTTGAAGCAAAACATAACTGAGACAATATTTACTTTTCTAGAAAATATCATCAAAATAGTTTATTTTAGTGGCGCATTAAAATTTGAATGAAAACTAATATATATTCTTACAGAAAACTAAACACCGCAGTAAGATTTCACATCAGTACTACAACACCAGTAATCCAAAATACATATTATTGACTTACTTTCCATTTGCTGTTTTCACCAAACACTCGTATTTACTGCACTTAATGAAAATGACGCTGTTGGCGGTAACAAAACACAAAAATTATGATATTAAACAACTAATTAGCGCTTTGTGTAATATGCACTGCTACCTTAATCATTAATGTATTACCAAAAGAGTTATCAGACTTGTTTTTACAACTTATGTACTACTTTAGCTTGCGGTTGTGACCTATTAATACCTCACAAAACACTTAAAGTGGTAATAACTGCTCCAATAGCACTATTGTAACTATGTATTATCACTCAAATATCACTATTCTTTAACCCTTATATCACTTTAAGCTATAAAATCGTGGGCCCAAATAAGGTTTATAAGAAAGTTAAAGCACGCTATATCACCCATTGTTACTGCCTTTATGGCAACTTAGGTTTTTAAAATTCTACTTTAACACTCATGTAGCACTTATTCTTATCACCAAAATGTTAGTTGGGTAGTTAGGGAAAACAAATTACTGGCCCTCCGACGTTACTTTCTACGTAAGTTCGGCTTCGGTACAATATTTTATCAAAAAATCCGTCTACTAGTAGGCGGAAACTTTATATGCGATCATTTGTTCATAAAGTAGGTACCTAACTGCGCTATTTTGAGCGATAAAATATTTTAATTTACTCCAGTTGCTTGGTGTCGGTTTCCGTGTTAGTCGACGAGATGTTTATCAGGGTGCCAAGTGCGAGTTTCATTCGTCATTCGTTAACGTTTACGTAAACGAGAATTTGTATGGCTAAATGTTAACTCTTCTCGCATGCCGTATTCGAATGAATACGGATAGTAAAGAAAACTTACACTAGGCACCCTGGTGCCAATCGGGATTCCTTCTTTACGCATAATGTTTTTTTCCCTAATATACTTTAGTATACCTATTTTGGCCTTTTTTTTGATATAATAATACTTTGCCATAATTGTTTTTGGCATACAGTTTATGTTGACATAATAAAATTGTATTTTAGGTTTATTTGTTTTGGCATAATTTTAATTCGAATAATGTTTCTAGGCATAATGACTATTAGCATAGTAGTATTTAGGCATAAAAATGAATAGGAAAAACGGAAACATTTAAGTTATTTTTACGTATTTATTTGAATAATAGGTTAAGGTGCGGCGGGGTATTAATCAATTTTTAAAAGCATACTATGCTTTTAAAAATTGTTTTAATATCATTATGCGTTAACAAATTTATGCTTTAGTATGTTATGCTTAAACAATATTATGATTAGAGACATTATGTTTTAAATAAATATGCGTAAGCTGTTATGCGTAAATAATGTTATGCGTAAATGTAATTAGGAAAAACAAAAGTATGCCATGTTATAATGCCTTAATTTTTTTTATTTAAACCCCCACTCGATTAGCTCAAACATTGGACAATATTCAGCTATCTTATCCTATGCCAATCAAAAAATCCAGCCAACTAAATAACGAGTATTATATAACGATTTACTTTAGCCTAGGAAAATTCGCCCCTGAATCGTCTCGCGGGACTCTAACTCCGCGGTATGTAGGGCTAGTTAGCCTTTTGTTATGGCCGAACTACTGAAAACCTAGGGCAACCGTCTACCGCTTGGGCTCAGAGGAGTTTTTCAAGAATTATGTAACTAACCTCGGTCAACTATGTACTAGATTCCTGATGAACGCTTGAAAAACGGTAAGCGGCTTTGGGGGTATGGAGCCACAATGTCGTTTGTGGCGATGACAGTACATATTAAGTACAAAATTGTTTTGCAACCTTATGTTTAAGATTTAAGGTTCATAGTAAGCTAAAGTTGTTGATGCTATCAATGTTTTTTCAGATTTTGTTATTCGAAATTTAAATGTATTGGACAACTTTCGAAACACTTTAGTACATAATTATCTAAGCTAACTAACTTAACATTTGATTAATAATTAGGTATGACATGGTATTACCTATTAATGTGAGTCCACTTTAAGTAACATGTAACGAAACATGCTATGTAACAATGTTACAAAACAATAAGTACTGTTTATGGTTGTTTAATTGACATTTATCGTCCAAACTTATATAACTTGCTACATAACTATGCTTTAAACCTGTTTTGTCATATAGCCTGGATTAGGTTTCTCCCATATATTATATTAAAAACGCGAAAGTTTGTAAGTATGGATGAATAGATGTTTGTTACTCTTTCACGTAAAAACTACTGAATGTATTTGGATGAAATTCGGCATACATATAGTTTATAACCTGGATTAACACAAAGGATAGTTTTTACCCCGCTATTCTCACAGGAATGAATGGAAACTGTCAAAGTGGATGTTTGTTACTCTTTCACGTAAAAACTACTGAATGGATTTTGATGAAATTCGGCATACAGATAGTTTATAACCTGGATTAACATATAGGATAGTTTTTATCCCGATATTCCCACGAATGGAAAATGTCAAAGCGGTACGAATTCCGCCGGGTCCACTAGTACATATATAAAAAGACAATAATTTTTACTCGACGAAAGGATAAAGCCACCAAAGTAATAATGTGGATGACATGATTGTTAATAGCAGCCCGAATAGACTGAACTCTGTGGTAGGCCAATTAAATTGCAATTTTCCATTTAGTTGACTTGCGCAAGAATAAAAAAGTCATTCAAATGCGAGTTGGACGGTTTTTGAAAGGTTCCGTAGTCATAGTAGTAGTTGTAGTAGTAATAGTAGTAGGTGCCTTACTGATATTGCTTTGCGTGAGGTAAAAATATGATTTTATTTTGGATTTTGATAAGCCCAATAATCTCTTCACGTAGGAAGTGTTAAGTTTAAAGGCTGATGGCGATGACGTAATGTAAATTTGCAAAAATACTCTTGATATCTCTTCTATGTATTTGTGATGAAAAGTGTCTTTCTATTACGATACGTTTTATACATTAAAAATTTTGGCTTTTTAGTACAAACAAAGTCTCCCACTGTATTGTTACGATTAAAATTGTGATCTAAAATTACGACGTAAATTTTTTAAACTATGAAATTTTTACGGTCTCATAACGAAAATACAAGGGCATTATGGTCCACTACGAAACCCTAATAAGGAAAAGAGTTTAACAACCTTCGTTTCTATCGACAATTTAATTAATCACTCGATTGGTTAGTTAAATTGTCTTGAGTCTGGGTATTGCGTTGTCTATATTGCAAGAGGACAGTGAAAACGTGCCCTGTAAAGGTTTTGTCAAACAGCTGGTATGGCTTTATCGTGCTAATTACTATGTAGATAAATGAGAGACTCGAGGAGCTCGATGGCGCAGTGGTTAACGCGCCTGGTCTGCGATTGCTGAGGTTAAGCCACTTTCGCAAAGGCCGGTCATCGGATGGGTGACCAAAAATTTATCATCTAGAGCTCCTCCGTGCTTCGGAAGGCACGTAAAGCGGTTGTTCCCGGCTGCATTAACAGTCATTAACAACCACCAATCCGCACTGGGCCCGTGTGGTGGTTTATGGCTCGTTCTCCCTATCCATCCATAGGGAAGGCTTGTGCCCCAGCAGTGGGGACGTATATGAGCTGGCGATGATGTATGAAATGAGAGACGTCACACCGAACATGCACCATTAGTTATTCTGTGGCGCTTGTTAGCATGCTGGTGTGCTGTATGCTGCTTTAGAGTATAGATCGCTGCTGCAGAGACAGCAATGTCTAAGTCTCAGGGTTGCATGAAGTAGTAGTTCTTATTGTGTAAGACCAGGCACTTACCATTAGATGGTGCGTGGACGACAGAAGGTGCATCCTGGAAGAAGGTAGACCGCTGCTGAGGAGACAGCGAGGCCAGCCCCTGCAGGTTGTCGCGTAGGTAGTCGAAGAAGGAGCCCACGTCGTTGAGGACACCTGCCGACCAGACACGATTAATGACTGCATGGTATTCAAGAATACTAGCATATACTACGTACACACAAACACACATACACGTACACGGCACGTTATCATGCGGCTAATTTTGTTTTAATTTGTTATTTTATTGATTGGTAAAGAAAAAATAACTACCTGCGTTAATATTGTTAATATTATTAAGTAGCATAGTGTGTTTCATTAATTGACTTATGTTTAGGTAAAATCTAATTTCTGTATTTTCTGTGACATTAAAGCTGTTGAAACATTGTTCAAAAATAAATAAATAAAGTAAATATAAACAATATTTACAAGTTACTTAACATTTAAAGCGAAACAGAGTTAAATAACTATAAGGGAACCACACCACGAATGCTGGCTTCATTACCAATTTGGATTGCCAGGCTGAAACGCTTGCAGAGGTATAGCTATCCGCTTCTAAGTCATATCGTCGGTGAGCGTGCGACACTGCGTAAGAGCAGTTTGTAAAAACCGGCCCCCCTACCGCCTAACTCTCTCGCTTTCGATCGCTTTGAAGGCGAGGCCCTCGCCTCGCTTTCTAATATAATATCGAAATATAATATCGAATAATATCGAAAGCTATAGCTTATAGCTTTCGATATTGCTTTCATATTCCTTTCGAAATGACAAGATGACGCCTTCTCCTCGCCTCGCCTTCAAAGCGATCGAAAGCGAGAGAGTTAGGCGGTTGGCCCCCGGGTATCTGCTTTCGCACTATTCTACAGAAAGACGATTTAAGTGATTTACCTGTCTTGGCCATTTAAATATATTTTTTCGACTGAACTTGGTAGCTTCCTCTTTGGGGACAAAAACTACAACAAAAATATATTTAAATGGTGTCGGCCATTAACTTATCTCGTCAGCCCGTAAAATTGTGTACGGTCTCGCACGCCCACAGACGATATACCGGAACCCTCTATAAGGCGAGCATTCTTTTTCTTTCCTTTTAATTTGTTTTCTAAGAGTCAGGCGTAGGTAAACAAATATTAAAATGAAACACTTTATACGAATCTCTTTCTTCGCCTTAATTTACAGACTGTTTAGAATGATATGCGACGTTTTATAAAAACAAATGAGATTTAAGAACATTCTAGAAGATGGTTGGAACTAATTACCTGCCTAGGTGCCTATAAAGTGTTTTATTCCAATACAAGCATAGCAAAATTTGTAAATTATCTTTCTATGCTATATACAACTACAGTATGTTTGGTAATAATCTACGAAATTCAAAAAATTAAGACTAATGGTGTTTTGCTGGAAAAATAATAAGTGATACAAACATAAGCCAAAAGATATGAGACTACGAGCAATGACCTGCTATAAACTTGTTACTCCCCAGTCCCCACCCCCACATAACCAATTTCGTCATAATATACAAATAAGCTTTAAACGAAGTGAAAAATTACTTTGACACCGATATATATCAAATTCGCAGCACATCACTTTGATAAATGTTTAGATATGTGATCTTTTTTCACTCAAGTTTTGATTAAATGGTTTGTTGCTTATTGATTTTATATCCAAAGAGACTGGTTAATGGTTAGCGATCCTGACTGCGACATCCACACGGTTGTAGGTTCGAATCCCGAAAGGCACATTAATTTGTGTAACGTTAGGTTCTTGACTGTAATTTGTAATAAAATGTTAATTTATTGTGTTTTTTGATGTGTGACATCTTTCCGCTCGCATTCTATTTATGTAATTTGTGGGAGGGATTTCGTGAAATGGGACGGAAGTATGTGTAACAGTGTAACAGGAAGTCGAGGAAGCGCCAATTTGTAAATTTAAAATCGATATTATGAACATGACATATTATTATTATGTGTGACATATTGTGTCATTTGATTATAAAAAGTCATTTTGTATGTCAAATATCTTCTAATGAGTACCTGCATTTATTTTGTAGTTATAAAACGATGTAATACCTGACCCATTTTTTTCAGAATATAATGTTAAAATTGTTTATTACTAAGGTGTCAAATGTTACACATCAAATGCGACTACTGTAAGGCTCAAAAGTCATTTTGATATGTCAAATATCTTCTAATGAGTACCTGCATTTATTTTGTAGTTATAAAACGATGTAATACCTGACCCATTTTTTTCAGAATATAATGTTAAAATTGTTTATTACTAAGGTGTCAAACGTTACACATCAAATGCGACTACTGTAAGGCTCGTTTGTTTTCTTATTATATTTTTCTACCGTTCTACTTAATGTTAAGCAGAAGCGGAGTCCAAATGCGAAGACAGTAAAAAATAGTTCTCATAGTTATAACATACCTACTCTGTGGTCTAGTAGTTAAACCAAATGTCACTGAGTTCGAATCCCAGCGGGAGGTTTTCTGTACACGGCGACAGCGGTATGGCTTAATAAGTCTATCTGGCTAGCTGGCGCCATAGCAATAAATTAGTAGCTCTGATGTATTTCTACAGTTTGAGATAAGATAGCCAGATCTTCAGTACCTGAGGGTTTTGGGTGAAATGCGTGTTATCGTCACTACCACCTTTGAGATGAAGGTCAAGTGTTTCTCCGTTTTGATATTTCGAATCTTAAGATAAGATGTAGTCTTGTGGCATTCGTTTAATACACTTTGTACATGCATTATATAATACTTATAGTATCTGTATAAGGAAATATTTTGTACATCCACCCTCCATGAATGACAGGAGTGTTGTTGCCCATAAATTCTTAAAACATACAAGACTCGTTTGTTACCTACATTTCAGGTTTATAACCTCAGTGAGCAAGAATAATAAAAAATGTTGAGAAAACCTGGCAGAGATGTGGGTGGACACAAACAAAAGAAACATGTTTCAGGGTACAGACGCCTGTACACACACATTATCCTATACATATACATATATATTGTCTTTTTTATCACCGTCCAAACCTTCCGAGATGACTCCCGTGATACAAACGAAATCATTAATATTCATTCGACCGAAATGTATAGAACAGCTGAATTTTATTTTCGAATGGCTTGTGTTTAAACGCCTACCAAAAATGTGTCAATTTTACTACCAATAAAATTCGAAACGTTTACCAAAACAGATAAATGATCACTAAATTGTGTTTCCTAAAATATTATAAAAAGGATACAATTTATATTTTTATTAAATGCCTTTTAAATATATGAATACCTTTTAACTGCATTTCTGACCAAATATGTTATTTTGTCACCAAATAGATAACACCAATATGCCTCGACTTTAAATTTGGTAATTTTTGCTTTCTGTTGTAAAATAAAAAAAATAACTTATCACGTGACCTACAGGAGTAGGGCAGCTAATATCCTCAATCATTTGAATAATAGTGTAAAAATTCGGTGATCATTTATCCATTTTGGAAAGCAAAAATAATATTTGTACAATATATGCAATTATTGTGATGTGTGTTTATTTATTTTAGACCATAATATAGTATATTTTATAAAGGCATTTATTTTTTTGGAGTCATTAAATTTATTTGGTACTTAGGCTTAGGGTCTTAAAAAATATTTCTGGTGAGCGTTTAAATTATACCCTTTTCGAATTAGGGAGTTGGTCCAATAGTAAGAGTTGTTCGTGTAGGGTTTTTTTATTAACTTGAATTTGATATATTTGATTTGTATTCGTTTTAAACATAAAATCAATAAAAAGATATAATTTTGTTCTGCCGACTGGCAATACTGTCTGTCTGTCAATGTCAGTTTGTAAAAGTAGAGGGGAAAAAGATGGCGGCACTTGGCCGATGCCAGCGGGGCATTCTGGTTTGAGTTTTTGTACAGAACGGATGTCTCTGAGAGAATACACGTGTTTGTCTTGAAACTCTGAGTTTTATTAGAAGTGTAACCTGAGATACCAAGTTTTATTATATTCGTTTGTATCACGGGAGTCATCTCAGAAGTTAAAGTCAATCTGTATAAAGTTCAAAGTCTATTGAGGAAATTTTACTGTTTGTGGTAGTCTGATGTGTACAAAGATAGAGTAACAGGAAGTATACGGAGCCCGTTGCTTTGTTTTGAAAAAAAAAAACAAATTAAAAGAAAAATAAGTACAACCAGTATCGTGCCTAGAATTTCATAATGTGCTTGTTTTTAGGGGTCCGTACCCAAAGGGTAAAACGGATACCCTATTACTAAGACTCCGCCGTCCGTTCGTCTGTCTGTCTGTCTGTCTGTCCGTCTGTCCGTCTGTCCGTCTGTCCGTCTGTCCGTCTGTCCGTCTGTCCGTCTGTCCGTCTGTCCGTCTGTCACCAGGCTGTATCTCATGAACCGTGATAGTTAGACTGTTGAATCACAGATGATGTATTTCTGTTGCCGCTATATTAACAAATACTAAAAAACAGAATAAAACAAATATTTAAGGGGGGCTCCCATACAACAAACGTGTTTTTTTTGCTGGTTTTTGCTCGATATTGACAACAGTAACAGGTAGACGCTTGAAATATTCACAGAATATTGTGTTATATTATTCACTTTAAAAATAAATAATTAAATTAAAATAAAATAAATATTTAAGGGAGGCTCCCATACAACAAACTTGATTTTTTTCCAATTTTTTTCTCGGTCTTAATAACGATAACAGGTAGAAACTTGAAATATTTAAATGTAATGTAATGGTACGGAACCTTTCATGCGCGAGTCCGAGTCGCACTTGGCCGGATTTTTTGGAAGTTGTCAGCAGTTAACTTAACTGAAACTATATTATTGATTCCACACTACCTATTAATTTTTTAGTATTTTCAAATACATTGTCGTGGACGGGGTGACCTTAGAGATGACCAAATTAAACCACACACACCATTTAGGATAGCAAAGGGAAATTGAAAATTTGAAATATTTGAACAATCTTATTTTTCATCGAGGTTTTGAGTAAAGCAAGCCGAGCGATTCATTTTCAATATGAAAATGCCACTGCCTACATCTTAGTATAATGTTTTGTTAAGGCCAGGGTCAATCAGACAAGGACGGGTCACGGACGTTTGTTTGTTTATTTCATCAGCAGGCCTGTGTTTTTGATCTTAATAAATAATGGAATGTTTAGAGTTGACGGGACGTAGACGCGCCATATATTATGTTACATTCTTCCGTGTCTCGTCCTTAACCGTTGTCCACAAAGCGAAGTGCTTTAGTGAGACTTTAATGCCACAAACTGCATGACAACGGCAGTGGCAATGCAAAATTAATAATGGACGCAATGTGTGTTCCCTCCAAATTTAACTAAATTTATTTATACCGGCACCCATTTATTTAGGTTGTACGAGAGGTACCAACGTCCCTGCGCAAGTAAGACTCGCACAAGAGACCATCTACATTAGTCATAATGCCAGATTGGAACTCGCCTACATAAGCGTACTTTTCATTCAGTATACTCATTCGTGGCGGGGCGTTCATTACGTGCGCTCTCTAGTTGTGATCTTCGTACGAGAAGTGAGCACGGTAACCTATCTGGAAAAAAGGAAATGGACTATAACTCCATAAGGCGAATTTCAAGAGCCACTAGAGTCACAAAACTATACTGGAGGACAAATGCGCTTCAGTGGGTTTTATCTAACTTTTAAGACTTGACGTGATAGTCTACTGTGCGAATTTTACTTGCCTTATCTATCTGGAAAATAGGGAGTGGACTATGTAGGTTCTGTAATCGTGACCGAGCGGTAAGAGAACGGGCCTTAGCCGCTTTTCGCTGCCGTTGTCATTAAGTTTATGATCGTAGCGAACACATGACAGTGAGTATGCGTGATCTAGCGTTGCTTACCGACGCCGACAAACGGCGTGGCGGCCTTACCAAGCGCCGGCGTAGGCTGGCGTCTTCGCCTACCAGCGTTCAGCGCCGTCGCGACCGCTGAGCGCTTCGCAGAGGCAACCCTGTGCAAGCAAACAGCATATTCATTGTAACGATTATACATTTATGCCTGGTTGTAGGGTTGGGCCTAGAATCCGACTGGATCGCGACCATCTTATAACTACGCATACCACAGCGCCCGGAAAAACGCAGATGTTTATGTAGGACTCTCCCTTGACCCCTTATGGGTGAATGGTATTTAAACGTACGAAAAACTCCAGCACCTCCCTTCTGTGTCGCCAGGATGATTCGGGACCGTAACAATCACAGAAGTTCAACCCCACCCCAGCATGACCACTCTACGCCTATTTCGGCTAAGTAGCATTGTTTGGTATTCCTGTACTCCCGCTGAATGAGAAATCTAGTGAAAATTACAATGCTTAAATCATAAGAGCTGAAGCACAGATTAGTTAACAGTTACTAGCTGAAGGTTTCTAACGAGATACCTCATTGTCCACATTAGACGTGTCCTCGTCGTTCATAGCTGTGGTAGACCGCGTTGCTCCAAGGAGAAGGGTAAAAAGGATGCTGAACAAAGAATCCCGATGAGTCGAAGTGCATCTCGAAACAGCAGGCAGTACTAAAATAAGATAAGATAGGATACCTCATGTCATTGTCTACATAAGACGTGTCCTCGCTGTCCAGTGGCTGTGGTAGACGACGTTGCTCCAAGGAGAAGGGAAAAAGGATTTTGCACAAAGCATCCCGATGTGTCGAAGTGCATTTGGAATCAGCAGGCCCCACTAAAATAAGATAAGATAGGATACCTCATGTCATTGTCCATATAAGGCGTGTCCTCATTGTCCAGTTGCTGTGGTAGACCGCCTTGTTCTATGTCCGTGTCGAAATCAAGGACATAGCGCGGGGTGCGGTGCATGCGCTGGTCGGCACCCGGGTTTATCCATGGTTGCCTCTCTTGCATCTCTGCCAGTAGACTGAGCAGGTCCGAGTTGTGACCCCTGTAGTCCCTTAGCTGGGCTTCAGCGGCGACAGCACCTGGTATGACAAATGGTTAAGAAAAATTAGCAATATTTTAGGGTGTAGCAAATCTTACAGCAGCATCTAATACCTACTCGTAGATGGAGAACGCGTTGCCTGCTGATTAGTTCAATTTACGTTTTATTTCGGATTGCAAGGCTTGAGTGAATAGGCAATTTCTAGGCATGCTTCACTGTACCCCACATATATCGTTACTTGCAACTTTAATTGATTTAATTGACATTTTGGTGATTTTGAGTTACATTCATAATCTTAATAATAATAGGACTGTTACTTAAAAATTACCTACATGTCAGAAACCAATTGAACCTGCATATGTGTGAGATTGTGGTAAAATACTTCCTTATTTGTGTTTTTTTTTTAATTTTAAATAATTAATAAAAAATTAAAAAACTTTTATTTGGAACATTAAATAGGTAACATTACATATAGTACTCGTAAGTGTCTGCTTTAGTATTAAACTGCAGCGCAGCCACAAACACCCACCTCTGGGTAAAATGGCGCGTTCCAAAATTTTGAATTGACAACAGGTTTTACAACTTATGTACTATATACAATAATATTGTATGTGTGTGTGTTCACAACAACGAGTGATTTTATTCTTAAAATTTTCATTACTTTTGGTCTTGGGTTCCCTCCGTAAAGGCCTTTTCTTTTGCCTGTAACGTAGAGCGTAAATAGCATATAAAATGAATTACACAATTACATTAATTACATGACCTCCTTGGTCGAGTGGCTTGCACACCGGTTTTCATGGTGTCGCTATCTCTGAGGTTCCGGGTTCGATCCCCGGTCGGATCAATTTAGAAATACCTATTTTTCTATATTGTTTCGGGTCTGGGTGTTTCCTATGTATAATAAGTATGTATTTAAGTATATTAAGTATGTTTATCCGTTGTCTAGTTAACCATATAACGAGTTTCTTAAGGAAGCTTTTCTTGGGGCTAGATAATTGGTGTGAGTGTGGGAAACATTTATTTATTTATTATTTATTTAAATATAATGTAACTACTTTAACTACGTATTACAAGCTATATGTTAATCATTTGTAACATTTTACAAAAATATGCAGTAGATTTTTTCAAGTGGTATTTTTCCTATTTTATACAGCACGCCTTAATTCATTTGAAAGCTTTAAATCACGTTAAATAGCTTTGACGGCTGTGATAGTAGGCGCTTAGTAATTTGGCCAGTGGAGTGGAATGTCCCGCCTTTCAGTTGATTATTAACTCCAGCCTTGGCCGTACGCGGAACGGTGACGCGGACTATTATTGACCGTTTGGGAATAGCAACAATTTACATAATTATATGAATTTCATGTGAAAAACGGGTCAAGCAAGGGTCATGGGTGAGGAACGAAATGTTTGTTAAAATCTTTCACTCGAAGAATTCTTTTTTTGGCAAATAATATTATGTACATTAACGATATACATATAATTTATATAGCGATTTTTGAAATGATAACTGATTCTCACACTATGATAACAACTAAGATTGCTCCTTCACACTCTTTTCTATTCACTGCTAACAATTTTCTTGACGCTGATAATTCTGTATCTTAATAATCAAATTGAAAATAATGCAAAAGCAATTATATTTTATAGTGTATTTCATGTCAGTTTTAATTTCGATATCACCGTTGAGATTTAAAAATCCCTGAGTTTGAAATTCAAGCATTTCTATTTAACTTGTTAGAACCAGGGTACCTACGTATTCTTCTGAATTCATTAAGATGGCTACGGCTAACTTTTATTCCAGTTTTTGCCAGCAAGCAAACTATTATTTGTGTTCTGTATTTGGCGCAATATGTTTCCTTCATCCGTTCTCCTCAATAAGCCGTCATCTAAATATTTCTTTGTCATATCATCTTTCACACAGTTTGTCCATCTTTTCTTCGGTCCTCTTTTTCCCATAGCCTGTTTCTATCATCTTTTATGCACATCATCATTCTCGTCACATGCTGATCGTGTCTCCTCATTACATGTCCAATTGTTTACATGGTGACATAGGTCACCATGACATGACACCGCACTTTGAGTATTCAAAAGGAACAAAAGAGTGAGAGAGAGTGTGGGCACGGTAACTACCGTGGTGTGGGTGAGCCACACGATGTTTGCTGGACTGATTGCATCGGATTTTCCTTTGCCAAATCGATGAAACTTAAAACGATACTTAGATTATGAGACAACCTCAAGATTGAGTTTCTATTTAGAGGAATACACGCGGGACAGAGTCAAGAAACATTTTTTAAAGAAATATTTGCATAAATAACATAAGATTTTTTTCTGTGTGAAGTGGAAAAGCGAAATTTTCTAATACAAGCTAGATATTGCTAAAATGAATGTTATGCATACTTAAATTACAGAAACATGTTTTTTATTTATTTAGTGTGTTAGTTGTTGATTTCTAAGGCACCTATTTTTTAATTATTCAGTGTTATTCACGGACTTCATTAAATTAAAATTTGTGAAATTGAAGTTCTCAATTCGTCCCATTTTCAAGTCGATTGTTGTGTTCGTAGATTACCTTTTTTTTTTGTTATAAGTGTAACGTCTTAACGATGTATTTGAAGCTGACTGTTAAACCTAGAAAAATGTGAACTTATAACTGTACAGTACTAAATATTAGTTACTTGTTTTAATTATAACGAGGCACCGTACATAATTTGTAGCCGGACTTGCGAGCACCGCACCTTTGTTACTGCAATTAGTAATTAATATGATTATATTAGTTTATAAGTAGCGCATGTTGCATTATATTGTGTGCCTCGCTTCTTCTCTAGATTCTTTAGATTGTCTGGGTGGATCACGTTAACGAAAACGAGAATTAGTATGGCAAATTTTAACTCATCACATAATATGTCGCCAGGAGGCGTTAATTTTGTTTATTGTTAATTACCGGCGAGCCTTTGTATGGCACTGCTGCGAGTTTTAGTCACCATTTGATCAAGCTAACGATATTTATATGGCAAAAAAGCAGCTTCACCTCGTTTCTCACCATGAGGCACTTCAATCTATACATATAACAAAGCTAAAGAGGATTGAAACTCTGTACATGGAAGATATTCGAAAAAAAATTGGCTGGGAATACTTAGAATCGATAACAGAACACGTTCCAACAGTTTTTATAATTTTTGTCTGTTTATCTGTTTGTTTTTTTGACCGCGCGTCACGTGAAAATGGCTGAACGGATTTGGATGAAATTTTGCACATAGACAGACCATGACCCGGACTAGAATATAGCATACTTTTTATCCCGGTAACAGGTTCCTGTGGGATAGTGTAGTCTGTGCGAACGAAGTCGGGGACGACAACTAGTGCCATACATATTTGCTTTAGGCAAATAAAACTCATGGTAAGACAAATGGTTTGCCGCCTTTGTAACATTAAAAATCATGAGCCAGTATTCCTGGTACAAAATAGTACACTAAAATAAAAGATAGTTCATATTCGTATATGTCTTGTATGGACGTCTGTTTTAATATGTGTTTTATATGTACAATAAAGGATTAATTAGGGTTATCGTCAAAATAAGCAATTCTACGAGTACTTATGTGTCGTAAAACAAAAAGCAAAAGAAAACCATATTCAACTGCTTGTTAGGAATTCTGTAAAACTGTATTGTGGCGTGGTACAATCGCGTCGTATATTGGCAATCCATCCGTTTTTCAATCGCTCCCGATGTTTTGTTCTTTAGAGGTAGCACGTGCCTGTCCTATGAAGATAAATGAATGGCCAAGCATTGTTAGATCTCTGAGGGCTGTGCGATGGAACAGGGCAGCATTCTGCTAATTTGAAAACACCATCGAGAGTCAGGTGATCTGTTTTACGAAAAAAAAACCCACCACATTTAGATAAATGATTTATTAAATACCAACGTCTCAAATAAAGCTGGACTAGAGATTAAACAACTAAATATAAGACGAATTGTTTTCTAAAGTTTACGCGAACACTACACACATTTAAATGAAACAACTTTTACGGATGTACTCGCGTTTATTTTACACATTACTTTTTAATGTTTATCCTGACGTTAGCTCTTTCTGCAAGCAAATAAGCCCACTGAGCACATAATCTTCGTCGTCGAGTCCTCATGCCTGAGGGTCATGAGCTGATGCTGATGAGCTCATAATACGGGTTGTTAAATACACGTTTAAATATTTATTTTTAAAATGTCCCCGCGCGCTTTGAACGAAGCGTATCGGCCACCTGCAAAATATTCTCGCCAGCAATTCTTGACGGTTTGTGCATGCATGGTATGCGACGATGTTAGTCTGGGACGGAGTGGGCATAGCATACTTTTCAATACAAACTTTTTTTTTTTGCGTGACAAGTTCCTATCACGGTTGTGGTATGCATGATATGGTCTAGTGAGCATCAGAGACCACTAAAGCTAATCTCATTTCAATACCAATTGTTTTCATAAGGAACTGGCTCAGCAAGAGCGATGGTATAGTCATAATGTCGGCCGGGCTACGACTTCTATCCATCACATTACCGGGAATGTTGGGATTGGGGACCCTTGTCAATATAAATGACTGGTATCCAATGTGCCAAGTGATAACTTGATAGGGATAAATCTCTTATCAAAGTACTTATGGAGAAGGCGTTTGAGATCTTTGGGCGCTAATAATAAAAGTGATTCTTGCATATTATTATGGCGAACAATAAAAAATCGCATCGTCGCAAAAAGCGTAAAATCATCGCAAAATAAACTAGACAATGTAGCAAGAAAGTCAATCCGTTGTATTGATAAGGTTTAAAGAGTTTATTGCCTTAAAAAGACAAATGCCACTTACATTACAGGAAAATAAAGAAAATAATATATACAAAATTTTAATCTCAAAAAAAGATTACCGAAAACACTCATTTGACAGCTTAGTAAATAAAATAATTGATAAGACTACATTTAATGAGGAGCTCGATGGCGCAGTGGTTAACGCGCCCGGTCTGCGAGTGCTGAGGTTAAGCAATTTTCGCAAAGGCCGGTCATCGGATGGCTGACCTAAAATTTATCATCTCGAGAATTTATCCTCCGTGCTCCGGAAGGCACGTAAAGCCGTTGGTCCCGGCTGCACTCGCGTCGTTAATAACCACCAACCCGCACTGGGCCAGCGTGGTGGTTTATGGCCCGTTCTCCCTATCCATCCATAGGGAAGGCTCGTGCCCCAGCAGTGGGGACATAGAATGAGCTGATGATGATAATGATGATGAGGTACATTTAATAAACTTAAATCTAACTTAAGTAGTGCATAGTTTTCTATAACATACCTATTTCGATAATTTTGATTTACAACTGTTGAATGCACATGAACTAAAAATGAGCTAACATCTTTTAAACAGGAAGAAATGTTATTGTTAAGTTGTGCCCCTCAAAAGTTATACTCTTTTAACCTACTAAGTGCTTGTAAAACAATAAGTTTGACCGACGAGACTGCGTTTATTATTTGAGACTTTTTGGTAAAAGATAAGTTGGTATGGATGTTTTTTTTTTAAATTGAATACAGGTAGGTATTATAATCGTAAAGTTGCTTAATATTTATTATTTTTGTTAAAATTATTTTTTCACAAAGTGAAATAAAGTAAATAGCATATTTGCTGTCCCACAGTTGGGTAAAGGCCTCCATCATTAAAATCAATTTTAATACAGAGACCTTTCAGCTGTGGAAAGCAATAGCTTTACTTTACAAAATATTGTTGTGATGTGAACTCATTTGGATAGGAAGGTACACTTAATAACCCCGTTTGCTCGGCCGAAACACATTAAATCCGTGTGTCCACACATTTAATGACTTTGACGGGTGTGTGTAGTGTGTACTCTGGAGCATTGTTATTTTAATTAAATTTAGACGTGTGTACGATATGTGACAAATAAAGTCAAATCTTGTACTTGTTGAACTGAAGAAAGCTTGAGAAAAAATATTGTGGCGTGTGAAAATCCTTATTTTAATTAGGTTTATAGTCTAAGGGCCCTTACACACGAGCGGCACGGCACGTTAACGAAGGCAGAGTACCTAACTTATAAAGAGGAAACCTTTGTAGTTTTTGTATGTATGTGTATGTATGTAAGTTTGCAACGAATAAACTCAAAAACTACTGGACCGATTTAAAAAAATCTTTCACCTTTACTGCAACATTAGCGCTGAGTAACATAGGCTATATTAATTTTTTTTAAATAAAATACTAAAAACGACAATTTAATTTTCCAATACAAAATGATTTGTTTGTTTTGTTGTCATGGAAACCATTGATATACCTATAATTAACTCAATGATATAGGAGCTCGATGGCGCAATGGTTAACGCGCCCGGTCTGCAAGTGCTGAGGTTAAGCAACTTTCGCAAAGGCCGGTCATCGGATGGGTAATCAAAAGTTTATCATCTCGAGCTCCTCCTTGCTTCGGAAGGCACGTAAAGCCGTTGGTCCCGGCAAATCCGCACTGGGCCCGCGTGGTGGTTTATGGCCCGTTCTCCCTATCCATCCATAGGGAAGGCTCGTGCCCCAGCAGTGGGAACATAAAATGAGCTTGTGATGTAATGTGATGTGAACTCAATAATGGAAACTGTCAAAGCGGTACGAAGTCTGCTGAGAGCTAAACTAGCTGAGATTATTACAAAATGATTCTACATTTATAATAAACAAAGATAAGTAAAACTTTTAAATAAAATTATAGTAGCATACGGAGAATGTAGTTTGTGTTACTTTGAGCGTGCAACTGTGCATGCGCACCACTATTTGAACTCATATTTCACGAAAACAGCCGACGACCGCCGAGCGCGCACTTACCTAATAAAGTGTATTATCATTTCAATAGCTTCTGAATGTCATCGGCCTCGATCGTGACGGCTACGGCTGTGTTATTTGTTGTGATTGTGACAAACGTTTTTCAACATTTGTGTTTTTGTAAACGTTATTTATTCCTAAATACATCTTTTAATCGAGTTACCTATCCTGTTTTGGTAAGTTTCAATGAATTTTTGGTGTTTCTCTGTTCTTGAATCAGCACAGACGTACAGAACCCCACTTTGTGGTACGCATTAAAAATTTCGAATTCCTACTGGCAATTCACTTGTATTTACCTACTTGTTTTTCTATTCAGGACTCGGTTTTCAACGACAGGCTGGTTTCATCGTGTCAACGAGAAAAGAACTAGTCTCTGCATAGTAGTGCAATGCAACATTATGACCGAATTCTAAATGTCTTTAATTAATACAGAAGCTAATGAAGAAGTGCATTCACAATTTGTTTACAACGACCGACAAAGGCGGCGCCCGCGCAATAGTGATCTTACCCACCAACGAGTCGCAAGGAACTGCTATTTTTAACCTGCGGTTTGTGTTTACATAGTTAGTGTGAATTCATATTCGTGGCTGATAACAACACAGACATTTACTCGCGTTATCGTCTTCTCAACGTTGACACTGACAAGTTATTGTGAATTCAACGAAACAACAAAGTTTTAAATTCGAAATAAACTTAAGAGTGAAGTTCCAAAGCATTTAAAAATGAGTTCTACAGTGCAAACAGTGTTGGGAAATATTGACTCTGAACAACTTGGACGCACTCTCACCCATGAGCATTTGTCAATGGAATTCGAGCATTTCTATCGTAAACCACCGACGCATTTGCGACACTTGTTTTCCAAAATAACCTTGAATACAGTGGGTTACGTTAAGCAGTATCCTTACAGTTCCAAGTACAATCTTGTGCTTAATGATGAACTAGCAGAGAAGGCTGTTCTTCGGGATGTTGCCAATTATAAGAAATATGGTGGTGGTGCAATAGTTGAGAACTCTACCGAAGGACTCGGGAGAAATATAAATTTTTGCAAAGATGTGTCTATGCAAACGGGAGTTCACGTGATATTAGGCACCGGCTACTACATTGCTGATACACAACCGGCCAACTATCTTCACCATAGTACGGAGGATATGTATAACCGGATGCTGAAAGAGTTGACTGAAGGTTGCATTGATGATAACAATATAAAAGCTGGTTTTATAGGAGAAATCGCTAGCGTTTGGCCTTTGAGAGACTTTGAAATTAAAGCTATAAAGGCAGCAGGTGAAGTCCAGGAGAAGGTTGGCTGCGGAGTAAGCTTCCATCCACATCGTGTGTCTGAGGCGCCTTTCGAGATAATTCGACTGTATTTGGAGGCTGGGGGTACAGCTGACAAAGCTGTCATGTCACATTTGGACCGTACACTTCTGGAGAATGAAAAGCTTCTGGAATTTTCAGATTTGGGCACATACTGTCAGTTGGACCTGTTCGGGACCGAAGTATCCTACTATCAGCTCAATGTGGATACTGATATGCCTTCGGATGCGCAGAGAATTGACATGATCCAATGGCTGGTCGACGCAGGGAAAGAAAATAGGATCCTTATGTCCCATGACGTTCACACGAAGCATAGACTGACAGAATACGGTGGACATGGTTATGCTCACATCATTAACAACGTTCTACCGAAAATGAAGACCAAAGGTTTTTCTCAGGCGACGATTGACAAAATTACCATCGAGAACCCAGCAAAGTGGCTGAGCATGAACACTTAAATTCCGTATTCAAATACTGGGTAAGTTTTTGTTGTCGGCAAAACAATAAATATAAGAATCAAAACGATTGGTAGGTATTCAAACCATGATCACGAATTCACCATACATTACGCATTTACACTTAAATTTTTTTGATATAATAACAATTCAATCTCATGAACGAATGAACATTCGGTCATTTGTAAGTTCGATGTTCGATTTTATAACAATCCGGTTATTTGACTTTTCGATTAATCACTTGATATTCGACCATATTGGCATTCGATAAACCCGTAGTAGGGGGTTGGTAAACCCGTTTTACGAGGAGAAAGTTGTGGTTAGTCGCTAAGTAGCTATTTATTTCCAACCACCATAATATTTTTCCGCCGCCACTCTTATTCAAATGTACACTTTTTAATGCTAGGTATAATTTATATATTTGTCATTGTTCACTACAAATGAGAATTCAGGAAAGGTGTTGAAAATTAATAAGAAAAAATTTTTTTTTTTTAAAACAAGCTTTTATTACTATTTAATAAAAAAAGAACTAAAAAGTTAAAAATAATTTAAACCGGATAATAAGAGTTTTTTTTTTATAAATAACAGCGTGTTACTTTGTGATTACAAAAGAAAAATAATGAAGGTGTAATATACTAAATGTTCTTTAATGTTCCATCAAAATGTAACACGCTTTTATTTATAAAAAAAAATTGTTATTATCAGGTTTAAATTATTTTTAACTGTTTAGTTCTTTTTTTTATTAACAAGTAATAAAATAAATGCTTGTTTTTAAAAAGTAATTTTTCTTTTAATTTTATTTTTAGCTTTTTAGTATTTTTGTAGGGAGATAAAGGCTTCAGTACAACAGAGTTCGCCCTGGTACCCTGAGGCGCAACGTTAACGGTATGACATAGCAACAAAGTACTCGTCAAGACGAATCATACGAGCCCAAACTCGATGGGTTTGGGTCGTTTAACTACCGAGTTCCTATAGCCATCTTCCAACTCCATCATCAGATCCTGGTTACTATCTAGCACCAAAGTACTCGTCAAGACGGATCAAACGAGTCCAAACTTGAGAGGGTTGTGTCGTTTGATTACAGAGTTTCTATAGCCACCTTTCGGTTCTATCATCAGACCCTGGTTACCATCTAGCAACAAAGTACTCGCCAAGACGAATCATACGAGCCCAAACTCGATGGGTTTGTGTCGTTTAACTACCGAGTTCCTATAGCCATCTTCCAACTCCATCATCAGCCCTTGTTACCATCTAGCACCAAAGTACTCGTCAAGACAGCCCAACTCGATAGGGTTGTGTTGTTTAATTACCGATTTCCTATGGCCATCTTCCTGCTCCATCATCAGACCCTGGTTAACATCTAGCACCAAAGTATTCGTCAAGATGGATCAAACGAGCCAAAATTCGATGTGGTTGTGTCTTTAATTACCGAGTTCCTATGGCCATCTTCCAGCTCCATCATCAGATCTTGGTTATCATCTAGCACCAAAGTACTTGTCAAGACGGATCAAACGAGCCCAAATTCGATGGGGTTGTGTCTTTAATTACCGAGTTCCTATGGCCATCTTCCAGCTTCATTATCAGACCCTGGTTACCATCTAGCACCAAAGTACTCGTCAAGACAGATCAAACGAGCCCAAATTCGATGGGGTTGTGTCTTTAATTACCGAGTTCCTATGGCCATCTTCCAGCTCCATCATCAGATCTTGGTTATCATCTAGCACCAAAGTACTTGTCAAGACGGATCAAACGAGCCCAAACTCGATGGGGTTGTGTCTTTAATTACCGAGTTCCTATGGCCATCTTCCAGTCCAGCTCCATCATCAGATCCTAGTTATCATCTAGCACCAAAGTACTCGTCAAGACGGATCAAGCGAGCCCTAACTCGATGGGGTTGTGTCATTTAACTACCGAGTTCCTATGGCCACCATCAGCTCCATGTCATAATAATTTTGCATTGTCACCCGATTTACACATGCATGCAAAATTTCAGCTCAATCGGGTGGAACAAATTTAACTTGCAAGATTTGTTCACAAACAAACATTGGGACAGGTGAAACTAAATAAAAGCTTGTAAAAATAAATGACTTCGTGTCATATACAGCCACGACAGCTCACTTCTTCAAAGCCATTTCTAATAAATTAAAAATAAGATGCTACCCTATTTGAAATCGAGAGTTATAATAAAAAAAAGTAAAGTAAAGTAGCCTATATTTGTCCCACTGCTGGGCAAAGGCCTCCATCACTGAAATCAAGTCATCGCTACAATTGATGGGTAATGGCTTTAGCATGGTGAGTTATAATAATCCAAACTAAATTCGAACTAAGGCTTATCTATTGGACGTATCGATATTATCTGGAGACCGTTGGGATTGTTTTAATTCTATGCATACTTAATAAGAGGATCATTTGTGTCAACGATAAAGCTATCTTATAGTCTTAGCAAGGAGGATTATTTTAGCTGTAACGTAAAACCTACAATACGTAGATAACATGAAATCGTAATGCGGAATGGTGATCATGGTTGGAATGATTGTTAGTTAAGGTTTAATAATTATGTTATGTTACCTATTAAACAACCAGTTGGGTTACCTATTAAACAACCAGTTCGTAGTACACCTGACCCTGTAACTCATGGGGCGCAGGTTCGAATACCGCACGAGGAAATTTTTTTATGTTTAAAGCGATGTTGTGTATCTACCTTTATATAATCATAACGAATTTTGTATTATTGATAGTCACATTAAGCCATTAAGTTTTAACAGAATTCTTAGTAAATAATTTTAGTTATTGGTTTTGTGTGCAAAACTAGTCTCCTTTGACACCTACCACAGATTAAATAATTGATACGTACTAAGTTTTTGTTTTATTTGGAGAATCCTCCTCTCTTTTTCAAAATTGCGATGCCTTATATCCATAATTTGTACTTTTTTTTTAGTGTGCGATAGATAGAGAGATATTAGATAATACTTTTATTGCAACATTTTAACACCCTAGGATTAACAATTAACAAAATAATAAAATTAAACAATTTACAATTTGCCGGTCTTATCGCTTAAGAACGATCTCTTCCAGACAAATAGTCGGATGGAGAGAGATAATAAAAGGTAAATTCGTATGTGAAAACTATTTACAAGAACAATGTGTAATAATAATTTATAGTTTAGTTTATTCATCAAAAACATCACAAAGATTATAGTAAAAATACACCTTAGGCTAAGTAGCTAGTAATTTCACATTTTGTATGTTTTGCCGAGCTAGGAAAAAACCCGTAATACGGCAAGCAGCGCCAGACCCTACAGATTTCAGAACCACTTAAGTCAAGCCAAACTAATACAAACATTTCATTAAAAAAGAAATAAACCATAGAAGGGTAAGGCACACTAGCGCTACCAATTGATAATCTGACAATTACTAACGGACCGGATCTTTTTTAAAACATTGCGTACCGTCCGACAACAGGAAAGCATCCATAGTATTTATTTAATAATTGTGCACTACTTTTTGTTGCGTGGTTTATTCACAAAACGGGCTATCACATTTATTCACAAACAATGGCCACTTTTGGTGTTAGCGAATGAATACAAAAACAAACCTAAAAGTAGTGCACAATTATTAAATAATAGATGTTTGCCTAGTGTCGGAAGGTCCGAAATGTTTGAAAAAAAATCCAGTTTAGCAGTTATCAAATTAAATCCATTAGCGGCGCTAGTGTGCCTTACCCTTCGCCTTAACGAGTATTGTAAAGTGTAAACCATTAATACAAAATAATATGGTTCCCTACCTAAGGCATAGCTAAAATACTTTAAAGAAAGAATCTGAAGTGTTCCTTAACGGCAGTTTCCAAGCCGTTTTGATGTCATGGTTCATTGAGTGGATGGGATCTGGCTAGTTTGAAAGCAATACTTTTCACTTATTAAGTCCCAAACTATAACTTTGCGAATAAGTCAGGCCAAGTAAGCAAAAACCTTGATGCTAAGAGGCAGAATAGTTGAGTCCCCTTTCCGTTTTCACTCGAGGAGCTCAGATGGGGCAGTGGTTAAGCGCCCGGTCTGCGAATGCGAAATATTTGTTTCTAAAATCTAATGATGTAAAGAAAAGAAAGAAAAATAGCAGATGTATATTTTTAAACAAGGTGCCGTTTTTGCGCTAGAATTGAAAAAAAATGCCACCACCCCCCTTATTTATACAAATTGTCCATTGCCCTTTGACAGTTTTGGGTAGGTTGAATTGCGGTCGTGTCTCGTGTACCGAAATGATACGTACTCAGAACAATAACGAAAGCTAGATGTGGACAGTTTTATTTAATCTGTGATTAGACGATCAAAAGAACGAAAGGTGTCCTTTTATCATAGGGCATTTTCCAATATGTTGCTTAGGTTTCTTGCCGGTTCTTCTCAGTACAAGCTCTCCCGGCCTGCAGACTTACGAACCGATAGCATAGTGACATTCATAAGAGCTATTTGTAGCCTATACTGAATAAATTATTTTGAATTTGAATTTGTAGCCTATACTGAATAAATTACTTCGAATTAGAATTTAAAGACTGCGTAGACGGATGATGTTACGAAGAAGGGCGTTCCAATTGTACAAAGTATGTTTTAAATATGTAATTAATACACGCCTTCTGCTTCGCAAATTCCCGAAGGCAAGTACCTACCTATTTTTTTGGAGTAAAATATATCTTTTATTACTCAAGGATATTGTAGCTTTCTTTAAGTGAAATATTTTTTTGTGGTTTTTTAGAAACCCCTTTAGTAGTTAAAGAACAGGCCATAAACAAACAAACACCTTTTAATATCTTTATAATATAACGCCCAACCACAGATTAAGGTTTGCTTGCCCAACGCCCATACCTATCTATACAAACAAACTTTACATTTCTATAACATGGTGTAGAAGAGTCTACACATCAACCTATCTAAAACTGTCAAATTTCTTCATTAAATGTTCAATCAAATGCCAATTAGGTACCTTAATCATCATATTATTAATATTATAAAGCTGAAGAGTTTGTTTGTTTGGTTGAACGCGCTAATCTCAGGAACTACTGGTTCGAATTGAAAAAATATTTTTGTGTTGAATAGTCCATTTATTGATGAAGGCTATAGGCTATATTTTTAAAAAAGTTTAAAAATAAAAGTACACCCGAACCGCTAGTTAAAAATATAGCGTGCCTTATTCATAACTGATAAAAATACTAAGATCGGATGTTGATTCCTACGTAGTTGTCGTTTGGCTTACAGAGTAAGAGTAGATAGTGTTGATTAATTTCAGCGAGTTGGATTGAGCCACGATAGCATAGTTAGTAGTGCACCTGACCAGGCATGTCATGGGGTGCGGGTTCAAATCCCGCTCGTAGAGTCTCTAAACACTTTGTCTTTTTTCAAATTGTAATTTTTTCGCAACGAAATTTGCGTAAAGTTTTATATAACCTTAACCCATTTTTTGGGTTCGATCTGCTTTTTTAATCTCAGCCTCTCAGAGACTGAGACAGAGACTGAGTGAAGTATTAAAAATAAAATAAAGAAATTATTAAAGTAACTCGCTGTAAATTTCTTAGTATATTGTATATAATATTATAATAACCAATTGGCTGAAATAAATAAATCGGTTAAGCAGAGTTAACTTCCTTCAGAGCGTGCGTCTATTAGGTATGTTGTAATTACCTATATACCAATAATTCTTACTAAGGTAGATAGTCGCTGCAAAACAAATCATTTGTTTTATACATTTTGACCGAGTTAAGTATTATTATCATTACTTAGTGGCTGGCAAGAGCTGGATGAGAGTAGCCGCGGATCGTGCTCGGTGGCGTGCACTTGGAGAGGCCTATGTCCAGCAGTGGACTAGTATATGATGATGATGGTGATGATGATGAAGTATTACGAGTATGGTACATAATGTTTTGATGAGCTGATATTTTTTTACGATTTCTGAGTTGGTCCCATATCGTAAAAGTTTTGTAAAATGATGGGTAGAGAAGAGACTACTATATATAGTAGTCTCTTCTCTACCCATCATTTTTATTATATTTTATGTCCCCACTGCTGGGGCATGAGCATTCCCTAAGGATGGATGGATAGAGAGAACGGGCCATAAACCACAACGCGAGCCCAGTGCGGATGTGTAAAAAAAATTAAGGATGTACTTACCTAGATTTTATTTGACCAACTTCAGAAGTTACCTTTCAAATTAATTGAAAACTATTAGCTGAATCTAATAACGGCCAATGGACAATAGTAAAGTTCTATTAGTCGGAATGAATTAATTTGAAAGCGTAAAAGTGTACCGTTTAATTTGAACTGCGTGCATTGATACAAACATCTAAGGTTCATTTTTTTTAATATTAAAGAGCTAATTTTAAAGAATAAACAAATGTTAACGAAATAACGAATAGCTAATAGAAAACATAAAACAAAAATGTTGCATCAACTGAATTTTGCGTTTAGTGGACTCCACTATAGAAATTGGCAAATCACATGTTGGAAAATGTCTTAAAAGAAAATGTATGCTTATGGACAATTTTTAATTTTATTAAAATAATTTAATATTTAACTTAAGCAAAGTTAAGAATAGCCGAAGATGGGGTCATCATCATCATCATCATCATCATCATCAGCTTAAACTAGTCGACTGTTAGACATAGGCCTCTCCAAGTGCACGCCACTGAACACGATTCGCGGCTACTCTCATCCAGCTCTTGCCAGATCGGGCTCATTGGCATATATTATGAGGAGCTAATGTCCAGCATTGGATTTATTCGGGCTGATTATGGTGAAGATAGCCAGTGCCTCATAAGGAGGTAGTTGAGGATGCTGGACTAAGTGCAAGTAAAGGTAGGCCTTATCATCACTTAAGATCAAGTGAGATGAAGTCTAAGTTAGGAATAAAATAAAGGAAAAAATAATTATGTAAGTACCTAATTTTAATTTAAAATATAATTGATTTACGGCATCTTCTTAAACTATATCATAAATAAACTAATGCAAAAAATACAATTTCGTAAACCAATTTTCAAATTATCAAAATATATTTTTTTATACTTACCTACTTACATGTTG
Organism: Eudonia mercurella; assembly: GCA_963082485.1. Classification (NCBI taxonomy): domain Eukaryota; kingdom Metazoa; phylum Arthropoda; class Insecta; order Lepidoptera; family Crambidae; genus Eudonia; species Eudonia mercurella. The sequence goes on along the minus strand of OY720036.1, from coordinate 6,932,166 downwards.
GATGATGAGTACTTGCCGATATTTGATAAAATATCCACTGCTTTCTAAACTAACTTATTTATCTATATCAATGTATAATTATGTATTGATGTATGAAAATTAAGACCTGGGTGCCTAGTGTGAGTTTTGTTTACTATCCGTATTCATTCGATTACGTTTCATCATCATCATCATCAGCTCATTTTATGTCCCCACTGCTGGGGCACGAGCCTTCTCTATGGATGGATAGAGAGAACGGGCCATGAACCACCACGCGGGCCCAGTGCGGATTGGTGGTTGTTAACGACTCCTAATGCAGCCGGGACCAACGGCTTAACGTGCCTTCCGAAGCACGGAGGAGCTCGACATGATAAATTTTTGGTCACCCATCCGATGACCGGCCTTTAGGAAAGTTGCTTAACCTCAGCACTCGCAGATTACGCATTTTATTACGCATTTTATTACGCAGTTTACGAAATCGAAAATTAGTAAGTATGGCATTTTAGCAGCTCCTCCTGGCGACAAATGAGAAGAGAAGAGTTAACATTTTGCCATACAAATTCTCGTTTTCGTTAACGTGATCGAATGGCGAATGAAACTCGCACTTGGCACCCTGGTCTTATAATTTTCATATATACATATTAAACATTGATATAGGTACATAAGTTAGTTTAGAATGCAGTGATATTTTATCAAATATCGGCAGATACTCATACAACATGTAAGTAGGTATACAAAATAGTTCGATAATTTGAAAATTTGTTTACAAAATTGTATTTTTTTTTCTTTAGTTTGGGAAGACGCAGTAAATCAATTAATATATTTTAAATTAAAATAATATTTATACTATATTTTAAATTAAAATTAAAATAAATTAACTCACTTACCATCAGGCGAAATCGCGGTCTATTAGAATTTAAAAAAAACTTAATTCTTTTTTCCTTTATTTTCTGCCCTTGATACGTGTGTCCTTAATTCAGAACTTAACACCAATTTGTGCTGTTGAATTTATTAGTGTAAGCAACCATAGTAGGCACTTCTTTTTCATTTAATATTAAATACTTTTTTGTGTTTCCTTGTGGAAGAAATGTAGCGGAAAGTTGAACCCTTGGTTTTAATACGGTAGAAGCAGTTGTAACGTAGGTACCAAAGTTATGGATGTTATTTTCGTTGGTAGGTAGGTCCGACTTCCTACTTTCCCCTTATTTAAGTTCATATTATTTGTTTGTGACTCAAGGTTGTTGTACGACATACCTGAAAATTAGAAGATAGTCCAAACAAGAACCCTGCAAGGGCAATAAGATGAAAATTAGTGCAAAATTTATACACCTACTATTTTTTAGTTATTGTAATTATTGTGGGGGTTTTAATGTTCATACAATGGCAAGTCAGTCCAGCAATTAGGCAAAACAATATCTTTCAACTGAACACCGTTCAAAAAGTCCCGTTCCCTTGTTTAGCATTGAAATAAAACGGGCTCGTCATCAATCATGCACATTATTATGTCGAATACGTCATACCTACGTGTCCTAAAATCCTACCTATGTCACTTCTTATTGCGTGCCAATAAGCTTATCCATGAGATACCGCCCGGCGCCCGTGCCGATTCGAACCCTCGGAGAATCTAGTAGTGAACGGGGACGCGCTTGCGAGATGCCATTCCCTCTAGAAACCCTCTTACCTTTTCTTTCCGGTGACGCTAGCTGTAAAAGCCGTCTGAGGCCAACATCATTATCTCAAAAAAAACCGTGTCTGTAGTCTTGTGGTAAGACAGACCACTGGGCTCTCAGTCAGATTTAGAGGTGCCAGGGTTTAATTATTATTTGTACATATTGTTCTTGGTTATGTTAGTTTTTAATTTCTAAACGATACACCGAACCAAACAATCTTTTTAAAAAACTATATTTTTTTTAATTTCCTTTTCATTTTAATTGTTAAAATCCTTACTTATACATATAATAATTTAGTTATATATATATGTTCATAGTATTTTCTATGCACGGAGACTTGTTGTTAGCATAGCCTTAATTATGTTTACGTGACTGAAAAAAACATTTTTTTCTTTTATATCCAACTTAGATCTAATTGACGAAAGCATAAAAATGCTGTAACAAGAGACTGCTCTAAAAAAATTGGTTGTCTGTAAAGTCGTTTTACTGACGATAGTTGAACGTGACAACGTCTTAAGAAGGTGTCGGGAGGTGTTGGGGGTGTCGGGGGGTGTTGGGGGTACGTACCGCGGTGGCGATGCCGGCTACGGGCTTGCACAGCAGCCTGCAGCAGCCCGTCGAACAGGTAGGCGGGAGGAGTTGGGGGTGTCGGGAGGTGTTGGGGGTGTCGGGGGGTGTTGGGGGTACGTACCGCGATGGCGATGCCGGCCACGGGCTTGCACAGCAGCCTGCAGCAGCCCGTTGAACAGGTAGGCGGGAGGAGTTGGGGGTGTCGGGAGGTGTTGGGGGTGTCGGGAGGTGTTGGGGGTGTCGGGGGGTGTTGGAGGTACGTACCGCGGTGGCGATGCCGGACACGGGCTTGCACAGCAGCACGGCTAAATTTCTACTCAGCCGATTGTGCTTCTTTGTCGCTCGTTCCGCGCTCTCGCTTGCACTTCAAGCCTTACATGGAACGCCTCAGAGCGAGGTAACGCCGAACTTTTTCGTGCGTGCAGCCGTCTCTATCGAATTATAAGACGTTGTCACGTCAAAAATCCGTTTATTAATTAAACCAACGGGCCAACGTGGTGCATTAGGGTCACTAACTTTTATCTGGTCGACACGATTTTTTAAATAATTTTTTTTATCACTTCAGGTAAGTACTTTGTCTTCATCTCACCTATGTTAAGTGATGATAAGGTCGAAGGTAGAAGCGGACTTCACCCGAGATCATCACTTGCTGGGGAAGGATTTGGACAGTCCAAGGTTAAGGCTAAAGCTACTATCATTTGCGTGGGGAGGTCTTGCTAGTGTTGTTAAAAGGCTCGAGTCGCGTCACTTTTGTATTATGTTATTTCTTGGTGACAAAACGAATGTCGAACACTTGGTTACCGTGTCCAACACTGATGACATTACCCTACCTATTGTTGAGCAAACGTGTAACAACAACGCAATACGTAACGTCAACCCAACCCGTGATGCAACAGGTGTGAAGCTCTCGGTGTTTCCTAAGCAGCCACGTGACCTCCAAACTCCTAACAGCGTTTATACATCTCGGTAGATATACAATACAAACCTAGAAGTTGCAAAAATTCTTTCGAGAATTAAGTACCGAAGTGACGAAAAATACATTTCATACTAAACAGCCCATAACAACGTCCCAATGTCCCACTGCTGGGCAAATGCCTCCACCATTAAAACCAAGTCATCACTACAATTGATGGGTTCTTCACTAACTCGACACAAGAGACCGGACACACGTGTGTCCAGTTGGTGAAACTCAAAATTAGTATGACTTATTATTTCGTCATCTGGACGCGCCAAGATTTTTACGCGTGTCCACATAGTGAAACTTAAATTAAATCACGTTTATGTTTTCGCGAACTGGACAGACTCAATTTTTTTACAAAAAAAAAAGGTGTAAGTCAGGTACTTAATAATCGATGGCGATTTCATGAAAAAGCTGCCTCACTTTTTTGCTTGAAAAACCTTATTAGCATCGTTTAAGACAAATTTTGAAACAAAACAAATATGTAACAATCAAATAATATGATGATTTATTAATTTGAAGAAAAGTATAATGTTAATGGTCGGGAAACTATAGTGTAGGTGTGACTCTAATTACTTATTTAACATAATAAGAGTATTCACATTTCGACATCTTATACACTCTTAAAACGTACTTGATGATCTACTTTTTGATTGCAAATAATACTCGCAATATGACATTATATCAGCGCTTTTAGTGTCTAGTAGAAGTAGCGCTTTGAAGCACCGTTTCAATGCCATACAAATAATTGTCGTTTTCGTTAACGTGATCGAATGGCTAATGAAACTCGCACCAGGCATCTTAGCAGGGTTGCGTCATTGCCATACAAATTCTCGTTTTCTTCTGATTGAATCTGATAAAACTAGCACCAGACACTCTGAAAGAGTCATTGGCGTTTGGAGAAAATCTTTAATGCTCAGCTAACTTTGTCATGATGAAAACCTGTAGAGAGTAGACGCCTAAAGGCTGATTTTTCTGTCCTTAGATATGTTTTATCCAACGAATAATATTGTCATTGTGACAGGAGAATCTGTCATTATGTCAAAATTATTCAATGAATAAACTTTATTCTTTCTTTAGGCTGGATGCGAAAAGCTCAAGACCGAAAGGAATGGAGTGCATTGGAAGAGGCCTACACTCAGCATTGGGTGGCAGTGGGCTGAGAAGAAGAAGAAGAAGAAGAAACTTTATCTGACGATTGAAAAATCAGGGCCGGCTAACCAGCTGTTTTTAACATTTTCAAAGTCAAAGCATTGTCAATATAGTTAAGGAACTTAAAGGGCTTATTAAAAAGCTTAGAAGAAGACTTTTATTAGGTCCTCATTCTGCAGCCCTGACCACCGGTAGCTTGAGCCCTGCCCTGCTGCTGGTGGTACTCTAGGATTAGGTTTTTATAATGTTTTATTGTTTTTATATTAAAATATTGTAAAAATCTAGTTTTAAGAAAATAAATAAAGGAAATAAAAATAATATATTTATTTTTTCAAGCATCATGGCTCATTTGGGTTAGTTACAATAATTACCTTAGCCTATGTTAGTAAAATTAACTTAATTTCAATAAAATTAAATTACATTTAAATTTAAAAAAAAAAAACAAAAAAAACTCCTTATTAGGAAACCTTCCTTTACAAACTTTGAAGCTGCAATTCCTTCTAACCAATGAGTCAATATCCAATGAAATTATGATCTATGCTTAAGGGAAATACAGAGATATCAAGAGTTAATGGTAAATAAAAATAACCTTTATTTAACTGAATTTATTAAGCGAGCGCGCATTGGCGCATTGGTTAACACTCTGCGATTGCTTTGGCTAAGCAACTTTCGCAAAGGCCGGTCTTCGGATGGTTATCCAATTTATATAATAATAATAATAAAAAGCGTTTATTTTCTCTTCACAATAAGGAGTTACAAAAGGCTATATAAATATATATTTATCATCTAGAGCTCCTCCGATTAGTGGTTTATGGCCCTTTTTATATCCATCCAAAGGGATGGCTCGTGCCCCAGCAGTGGAGACAAAGTGGTGATGATGATGGTGATGATTCGATTTAAAGTCTACTATGGAAAGTTTGAGATCGGCTAAATTCAGTTGGCTTAACGTTTCAATAAAAATGTTTTCACTACCTACTTAAATCTCTGTATTTTCCTTATGCAAAGAAAGTTTCATTAACATTACCTTATTGGTTAAAAAGAATTAGAATTTTGAAGTTTGTATGGCATCGGAAATGTGAAATTGCTCTTGAGGTTTCCCGGGGATTGTTTGTTAGCGATAATGTCGCATAGTTTGTAGGTACTCTGTCTTTGTGTCAATTTATTTGTGTTTTATCGTTAAATGAAATAAAAGAAAAATATATTATTTTATGGTGTCGCTTCAAACAGCTTCAAATCGGATGTTTAGATTAAATAACTTTGTTTCCCGTTTTACGCAAAAATAGCTCTCGGAAACTTTATTTTATATAAATTTTGAATTGATTTAAATTGGAGCACAACTTAAGACGACATATTGGGGGGACAAATGAAAAGACATGATGAATATGCTGTTTTAATATTTTCAAAAAATACTTTTTCATTTGGAATTTTAATATAGTTAGTGATTTTTATTTATATTTTCTTTTTGAAGTGTAAATATTTTATCTTTTTTCTGCTTGATAAGCTCAAGCTTGCTATATAAGCTCAAGTAGGAATACTCGTATATACTATATAGTACTTTGTAGTAATCGTTAACGATAACTAACACATATGGTAATTAAACAATGGCGTGAATAAATAATTAGATCATAAATATCCCATGTCCCATCCCATGGGGAATAACCACGTTAAAATGGATAATGAACTAAGTTAATTAAAAAAGGTTATATATTTTTTACGGTACGGTATTTTTTTTAAATAGTCAACGTTTTTCGTTTTTTTTTATTAGTAAATATTTTTTTAAACCAAGTGTTGAATTTTTTTTCCACGAGCGGGATTCGAACTGTTTCGAACATTTGGCTGTGCACCTGACCCAGCATATCATGGGATGCGGGTTCGAATCCCGCTCGTGGATATTTTGTCATCACTTGTTTTTCAAATTGTAATTCGTCCGTAACAAAATTTTCGTTAAATTAGATATACATAACATAGTAAATATTAGCTATAGTGGGCCAATATATACGTTATTTACTTTACTAAATAAGTATATGAATGAATTAGTGAATTCCTCAACAAAATTTAAACTTATGAGTGACAGATCTTATTACATTAGACAAAAAAACATTCTTACTTACCCCATTTCAGCAACACACGTTAAACAAAAATCAAAATTAAAGTAAAATAAAGAAAACATAAGAAAATATAATTATGTTAAATTACCTACTTATTAAACATTCAAATTTCGAAACGTCGAAACTTCAAAAATGGAACGACACTGCAAAAAAATCATAACAAAATATAAAAATAATAAAATATCAAAGATATTTAATGAAATTATAATATTTCTTTTTTTAAAACAAAAGAAAAAGTTCGTTCTAATTTTTGAAACTAACCGGCCAGAATGATGGCTATCACGGCAGCGGTAGTGCAAGCGACCGGCTTCATCGTTGCGTTGCGAGTGCCGCATGTAGTTTGCCCGCCCGCCTTTTAGCTGTGGGCTTTATCCGCCCTTGCCTCTAGGAGGTAACCAACCACGTTAAACGCAATTTTATTACTGGCAAGGGTTGTTATGCCGACTCATTACATTTTTTTTTAATTTATAACCATATTAACTAGTAATAAACAGAGGTTAAGCTTGGAATAGATATTCCGTGTCCTTCTGTCCTTTAGCAGCTTGTCAATAAAATAAAAGGAATCAACTATAGGATTTGATAATCATTGTTAGTAAGTAGGTATCGTCCTTAGGTACGATAAGACTACAGCCTCAAAATAAGTAAATATGACGAATGCAGGCAATGGGACCAACAAAAGTCCTGCCGCTATGACGATTTTAGTAGTAGCTTAAACAACTCTCTATATTTCTCCGTTAGCAAAGAGTAATTATTTTAGTTAGGTAGGTTAGGTGCTTAAGGCGAAGGGTAAGGCACACTAGCGCCACCAATTGATAATTTGACAATTACTAACGGACCGGATCTTTTTTTAAACATTGCGTACCGTCTGATAACAGGAAAGCATCCATAGTATTTGTTTAATAATTGTGCACTACTTTTTGTTGCGTGGTTTATTCACAAAACGGGCTATCGCTTTTATTCACAACAATGGCCACTGTTGGTGCTAGCGAATGAATACAAAAACAAACCTCAAAGCATTGCACAATTATTAAATAATAGACGTTTGCCTAGTGTCGGAAGGTCCGCAATGTTTAAAAAAATATCCATTTTAGCAGTTATCAAATTAAATCCATCAGCGGCGCTAGTGTGCCTTACCCTTCGCCTTAAATTCGATGACCTACAATTTCTTAACCAAAAACGTAATATGTTACGTTCTATCGGTGAAGCGGGATCGCCCACCATGCTCCCAAAGACAACAAAAAGTGCTAACCTTTATTTATGAGTAATAATAGCCATTTTTTAAACTCCCGATACATCAGTATTGCGTACTGATTAAACCGCAAATTGCATTTTTCTGTCGATTCCTATGATCGATGTCGCGATCTTGTTAAATTATTCGGATGCAAAAAGGTTTTATTCATCTTCGGTTATTTTTTATGGCAAATAAAACTGATGTCGAACTCTGGGTTACTATGTCGAACTCTGGGTTACTATGTCGAACATTGGTGCCACACGATAAGAGTAAGAGTAGCAAGGAGCTTTTGCTTTTAAAAATAATATTTGATCAATTGCACTCGATTGATGATACACGTAATTAGATAGGCTCATAGGTGGTGGAGTGTAAGTTTATTGAACAATTCAAAAGTACTTATTTTTAAGTTTATTTGAATAAAAATGTACTTTGCCATTAAATTTGTATGCCAACATTTTTAGGTCACCTCACGATATCAGAATTGAGCTCCTGGGAGCCTAGTGTGAGTATCATTCGCAATTCGATGAATTTGTATGTCAAAATGTTAACTCCTCTCGTATGCCGCCAGGAGGCGCTGCTTCAATGCCATACTTTTCGTAAACGTAATCAAATTAATACGGATAGTAAACAAAACTTACACTAGCCTGGTGTTTTGTGTCACTAGGCACTCTGTCGATTACGTTTACGAAAACGAAAATTAGTATGGCGTTGAAGCAACGCCGACAGGCTACATACGAGAGGAGTTAAAATTTTGCCATACAAATTCTCGTTTTCGTTAATGTAATCGAATTGCGAATGAAACTCGCACTTAGGACTTCTTGGCGGGAAAGTGAAGAGTCATGTCTGCGGTTTTGTTTTATTTTTTAGAATTTGTTTTATGTCAAATATTAATGTGAAATAATGGTGGTGAACCGTTAAGTGTTCGTGAGTGTGCATGAATGTTGGCAAATGAAACAAAACAGTGCAACGTCACTTTTCAAATTCTCTTAAGAAGTCCGCCCGAGGGCTTAGTGAAGCACCACATCTTTACTGAGAAACTGAAAACGAGGGGTTGGGGGTATATCATTTCTCACTTCTCATTTCTATTATCATTCATCAACATTATGATGAATCAATAAATATTCGAAAAAAAATATTGTGACGTCTTTGGTTACCTACATTTGTTAGTAATATTTAGTATTTACTACATTTAAACCAAACATTAAATCTAAACGCATCATATAATAATTTATTATCAATGAAAACGAGCATTGGTAAATCTTTAAAATAAATAAACACAAGGAATTTACACACGATTACTTTCAACGTTACTAAAGGTGATAAAAAGCTGTATTGTAATTCCAAAATACGTTTCGTCGTGGTTAAGGGCTAAGGGTACTATTATGTATTCTGTGACTAAGGTTAGGGTACAAAACGCCATTTTGTTTTTGTAAGAGCTTGGCGGGGGTGGGTGTAAGGATCGTCATAGCTTCGTCACGACACACCTACGTCACATGAAATATACGAGGACATAGTGCGAGTAGGTAAGTTTTGACATTCATATGTAAATTAATATTATTTATTTATTATTATTATTTTTATTTACTTTAATTGCAGTCACAAGTAAAAAATATGTTATTATAATATAATGTAGCGCAAGTGACGCCCATTAGGTAGGTACTACCACGTTCACAAAAACGAGAAATTTATCTTAATCCTACTCGTTTTGGAAAAAGGACAAAGTGTTGAAATAATTCCACGAGCGGGATTCGTTCCCGCACCCCATGACATGGTCAGGTAATAATTCCTAATTTAATTGTATCGACGTAAGCTTTAATTTAATTGAAAGCACTCACTACAAACCTCATATTGGTTTTCGAAGTGCTTTTCTAATTTGTAATTTTATTTGCATGTGTTTAAAATTGATAAATAAATAAAATTAAAAAAAATCGGTGCACTGCCAATTGTGCTATCGTGGCTCAATCTAGCTCGCCGAAATTAATCAGCACTATCTAATTTTACTTTATAAGCCAAAGGAGCCCTATTCAATGTCGTTCTACTCGTTTGTCACGCGGTGCCTATTGAGAGCTTCATTCGCCATTGAGCGTTTACGTCGCACACTAGCGCCGCCAATGAAAAAAAAACATATCTAGTAATTAGAGATTAGAGAAGATAGAGACGGTGTTATAGTTAAAAGTGGCCGTTTTTAGCTGTAACGTCTTATTTAACTAAACCATAACTTGTCAGATTTTCATTAGGTAACGTAAAAATGCTAAATTACTTAATTTAAACAGTTTGTTGAGCATAATTTGATTTTCTATCTCTAATTACTAGATATGTTTTTTTTTCAATGGCGGCGCTAGTGTGTGCCGTAAACGCTCTTTAAAAAAACGAAAATGTGTATATGGCAAAATTATAATTCTCGTCGTTTTCCTCTAAGAGGCGTCCCGTCATCGCTGCTTTGATGCCACACAAATTTTCGTTTTCGTCAACGCAATCGAGTGGCCATTACCTAAAACTAGCGCTAGTCGCTGTGATGATGACAAAATAAAATAGTACAGTTATTTTTTATCCAAACAAATTCTCGTTTCATTAAGTATCTTTTTTTAGAGTATACTAAGTTTTAATAAGTTTACGTGAATAAAGATAAAAATTAATTTCATTTAATTTCAATTCCTACACATTTTAGTTTTCGTTAACGCAATCAAGTGGTCAATATGTAAGACTCGCACTGACACCATGATGACGAAGGAGGAGAGTTAATTCTCTGCCTCAGTAGTTGATTGAGGATTCTAGGTAAAATTGCGCTTCCACCGATGGCCTTATCATCAGTTAATTGTAGCATGCAATGTGCATTCTGAGCGGTAATTAAAGTATATGAAACAACTAATAAAATACACCACGACATATAATAAATAATAGTTCATACCGTTTAAGTAATTTCAGTGTCAACATCATTACCGGTTTCAAAAACAGTGGGAGGGCGCGTAATTGATATTATAGTGTGATAATTATCGTCACCGACCGAATCAAAAACAGCACCCTAGGGCGGTGACTCCGCTAATTTAAAACGTTAATAATCGCGTGATATTGACGTGACCACAAACACGTGACGTTACGCTTGGTATTTTTACCAGTAAATTAACTAACCGCTCTACGTAGATTGCGTAATGTGCGTTTACGCCCCACACTAGCGCCGCCAATGAAAAAAAAACATATCTAGTAATTAGAGATAGAAAATCAAATTATGCTCAACAAACTATTTGAATGAAGTAATTTAGCATTTTTACGTCACCTAATGAACATCTGACTAAAAACGGACACTTTTAACTGTAACGCCGTATTTAACTAAACCATAACATGTCAGATGTCATTAGGTGACGTTAAAATGCTAAATTACTTCATTCAAATAGTTTGTTGAGCATAATTCGATTTTCTATCTCTAATTACTAGATATGTTTTTTTTTTCATTGGCGGCGCTAGTGTGCGGAGTAAACGCTCTTAATGACTGTAGTATTATTGACTGCTGGATTAATTCAAACCGAAAAACGAAACAGATTGATGCCCGAAAAGCTAGAATGTTATGTTAAAAATGCTAATGCTTATGTTTTTTGAATAAAAATTTAACTACTTTAATTTTAAATTGTTTTTAAATAATTTCTAACGCAAATTTCGTTGCGAACAAATTACAAAAACACAATGTTGAAAAAATTTTTTTGTTAGAACCACGATAGCTCAGTTGGAGGAGCACCTGACCCGGTATGTCAGAAGGGTGCAGGTTCAAATCCTGCTCGTGGAAATTTTTTCAACATTGTGTTTTTGTAATTTGTTCGCAACAAAATTTGCGTTAAAAATTATTTAAAAACAATTTACAAATAGCTTGCCTACTTCTTAACTGATCTTTAATATTTGTAAAAATATTATGATCGGATGTTAGTGACAGTAGTTGTTAACATTGAATGGGCGCCTTTGACTTTCAAAGTAAAAAGTGTTGAATAATTTCGGCGGGTTGGTTAGAACCACGATAGCTCAGTTGGAGGAGCACCTGACCCGGTATGTCAGAAGGGTGCAGGTTCAAATCCTGCTCGTGGAAATTTTTTCAACATTGTGTTTTACTTTAATTTTAATTATTGATTTTTTATAATTTTTATTTGATTTTTCTTATGGTAATAAATCTTATGTTGATTTATCGAAACTGTACTTTGTTTGCAACAAAATGTGCGTTAAATTATATATAGGTACTTAACTATAATCATAAATACCTATAGCTTGCCTAATTCTCAACTGATCTTTAATGTCGTATCTTGATGATTTAGTTGTCGACATTGAATAATTTAATTTAATTTTTTTAGCATGAAATGACCTTGTCCTGGTATGTCATGGGGTGCAGGTTCGAATCCCGCTCGTGGAAATTTTTTACCACTTATTTTTAAGTTAAAGTAAAGTATTCTTAGTATCATGACGTAGTTAAATGTGAGTAAGGTTAACATTATTAATAGTATGAACGTGAGCCAGCCAAAGTAAGCCACTGGACATTGGTGATTGATCTAAGCACAAATAAGTCTAACTAAGTATGCGCATAATTGTCATAGTAGCCGAACGGATGATGACGACATATGTTCGGTTTGAATGCAAGAAATCATGTTTCAATCCCCATATAGACTACCTAACATTTTACAAAAACACAAATGTTGAAAAAATTTCCACGAGCAGGATTTGAACCTGCACCCTACTGACATTCCGGGTCAGGTGCTCTTCCAATTGAGCTATCGTGGTTCTAACCAGCCCGCCGAAATTATTCAACACTTTTTACTTTGAAAGCCAAAGGCGCCTATTCAATGTCAACAACTACCGTCACTAACATCCGATCATAATATTTTTTACAAATATTAAAGATCAGTTAAGAAGTAAGCAAGCTATTTATAAAATGTTCAAATAATTTGAACCTGCACCCTACTGACATACCTAACATTTACAAACATGTCATCATCATCAACATCATCATCATCAGCCTATACTAGTCCACTGCTGGACATAGGCCTCTCCAAGTGCACGCCACCGAGCACGATCCGCGGCTACTCTCATCCAGCTCTTGCCAGCTACCTTGCACACTTGTGTGAGACACACAAGCTGTTCTCTGAAGTTTGCTAAGAGCATTCTTACAGATCTTCAGCCTGGTTCTAGGCCACCAGACGATGCTGCCATATGTGAGGATCGGTCTAACCATCGTTCACCATGCTTTATATAGTTACAAAATAGCATGGATGCTCTCGAGCTATAACGGTCAATCACAAACCCGCTATGCATCGAAAAGTTCACAGATTTCACAGTACCCGCGAGAATCGGAGCATTGAAAATGAATACTACTATTTACGAAAAAAATACATTTTATTTTAAATAACACAATTCCAACTTGAATGCACTTCTCGCCTGCATCTGCATCTTTTAACACCATTACCATGACGATCGATCAATAATCAAAGAAGCTACATCACTTTTTATATACGGAAATATCCGTTTTTCTACAATACCAAATCTAAAGGGACCACCTACAGGTCACAATTATTAACCGATTTTCAAAAATGTTTCGCCATTTTGTATCTAAACTAATACCCTAGGACCTTTTTTTTTCATTTTTTCTTAAGTCGGTCTTTTTTTTTTTAAATATTTACAATTTAGTATACAAACACCCCCGAAAAAACCCGATTTTTTTTACATTTTTCAAAATTCCAAAAAAAGTTCCAGTTGATTTTCAAAATTCAAACGCTCACACGTGTCTCGATAAGTTCCTCAACTCTTGGTACTATTTCCATCTCGATTCTCCCAAAATCCTCGGAGCTATGGCCAAAAATACGTCTCAGGCGATTTGCATCTGATAACCATTTTCAATGGTAAAAACGAAACACGAACCCACGACCTTTGGATAACGCATTGGCAAGCGTGCAAGAAACTTCTGTCTGCGAATAGCAGGTTAACGGAAGGCAAACCAAACTAATAACAGCTCGAGAGCCTCCGTGCTTCGGAGGACATGTTAAGCCATTTCTGTACAGCAGCATAATAAATACTTAATATACTATTGATAAAAACATAACAGCTATAAGGGAGAAGGTTATCGCTCCCTTAAGCGAGCAAAAGCCTATAAGGGAGCGATACACCCCTATATATCTATACTAATATTATAAAGAGGAAACCTTTGTATTTTTGTATGTATGTATGTTTGTAACGAATAAACTCAAAAAGTACTGGACCGATTTAAAAAATTCTTTCACCATTAGAATGCTACATTAGCGCTGAGTAACAATAGGCTATATAAAATAAAACGTCCACCCGTGCGAAGCAGGGACGGGCCGCTAGTATATTGTATACTTTTGTTTGATTTTATTTTTTCTCTTGTGTGTATAGTACTGCCGGCCCCAATTATTGTTTTATATTATGTATGTGTGTATGGTTTATATATGCTTTTCTTTCTTTCTTTATTTTCTTTCAAAAGCTGTGTCCAAGATCTGTTAAATAAAACATTCTTGTTGAGTGAGGAGCGTGTTTGTTTACGCACGTTGCGAATCTTCACGTGGTGTAATGGAGTGGTGACCACCAAATTGTGCAATCCTGCGAATTTGGGACGCCCCCCTCCCCCTTCCTCCCTCTGCGTCGATTACATAATTAATCCACTCCTACGTAGGCATTTGTTGTCTCGACAGTAGTGTTACACACGTGCCTAAGGAAATTAACATAAACCAAAAATATGGGTAACTACATAATTATCTTTGTATTATTTATTATCTAATACTTTTTTAGTTAGGTACTCACTTAATTTATGTAGGTACTACCGTTCGCGATTTTGTATGAAAATGCTTGTGAGAAATCTAGTGTCATTGATTTTGTTCCAAAATAAAATGTTACTCATCATCATCATCATCATCATCTGCCCACTTTCGCCCACTGCAGTGGTCTCTTTTCTCGCTATCCTAAATGTTGTTCTGTTTGATAAGTATACTCATTTAAGCTATTAGTATATACCTACCTATAGGTAATCCAGTATTATCCGAGTGATATTTAATAAGCAAACAAAACTGAGACTTTACCGTCGCTGTTACACGATTTGAGATATTATTTAAATTGACTTTACCCTTATGAACTCGTATTGCGGCCATTGAACCAAGATTTTAAATTAATGTAGATGCCTTTATGATAGAAGGAATGAAAATATGTACTTAATAAGATTGTTAAAGTGAGCGTACAACATTGAATTAACATCCCTTTTAGGTAGGTAGCATTCCTCACTCGCTATGTTAATATTGACTCCACAGAGCACATAATATTTCAATCAAATATCAGTGATATTATTATTATTATCTCTTTTATTTATTTTCTTTCTTAAAACTAGATTTTTACAATATTTTAATATAAAAACAATAAAACATTATAAAAACCTAATCCTAGAGTACCACCAGCAGCGGGGCAGGGCCCAAGCTACCGGTGGTCAGGGCTGCAGAGTGAGGAACCTTCTGACAATACGTGCCGTGTCTAGGAGTACTGTCTTATTATTAATTTTATTTTTATTCTTATTCTTTTATTCTTATTCTTGATAGGCTGGCTAAAGATCCGTCTTTTTAACCACTTTTTTTACAGGAAAACTCGTCGGCCGCGTACCACCGCACCCGGGGATGCGCGGATGGCTATGTGGGGTTCTCCTCTCCAGCTCCCGCCTCCCTGTCCAGACCCGAGGGATTCGGAAGGAGGGACCTACCACTGTACCACTGTACATCCCCTTCACGTGCCGCTAGGATGACTGGGATCACCGGTTTGGCCCGTGGAAAGTCTGGTCACAGACCGCCTCGACCGGGTTGTTGCAATCGCTGGGAGGTGTCTGGGGATGGACCGACGGTTGCTGGGCAGGACCAAAGAAGAAATAATACTGTAGCAACAATTGCCACCTCCTTCCTAGCTGTAATCTATAAAAAATTCTACATAAATTTTTGGCGACGAAAACTGGGCTAAGGCTGCGTTTCCACTGGAGATGTGCGAGGTAGCTAAGCGGTGCGCGAGGTAAATATCCACCAATAGGAGAACTCCATTTTATTCTGCAAGGACAATGAAGGAATCCTTTTGGTGGATTTTTACCTCGCACACCGCTTAGCTACCTCGCACATCTCTGGTGGAAACGCAGCCTTAATGTGCAACATTGATGCCACTGCCAATACGATATAAGTATTTTACCTACTTAAGATTCGCGCACATTATGTCGGGCGCAGCGGGTCGGGTCGCAGCGCAAAAATCCGCTCAAATCGCTTATATGTATTTTATATGAACTATCGCACACTATGCCGGGGCATAAGAATAAACAATTTTGTTTATTCTAATGGCCGGGGCGCAGCAGGCAGCATATTCCGCCGCGGATTTTAGTTGCGTGCTATGCGGCCCGCCCCGCCCCGCTGCACCCCGTCACAGTGTGCTATAGCAACATTAACTTCTTCTAACAACAGGCAAAAAAAAGAAAGTTCTTCGTCAGAGCTATCCATAACGTACAGTTGCACGCGACGTCTGGCAGTACCCTGTATTCAAAATCGTCAATGCGCTGCGACCCGGCCTGTCACTAAATGTGCTATGTAAGCATTTTGTGCTGCGCTGCGGCCCGCTCCGTCTCGCTGCGGCCCGACATAATGTGCGTGTTATCACATCACCGCCGCCCGCCGCCGTCGCCGCGCCGTTGCGTAGGTGTAATCGTACCTATTTATTGACGTTGTGGTTGTGCAAGCAATAAATAACCATACCATTGTAGTTTTTTAGGTTACATTTAAAAAATAGCTGTTCATTGGTTCGGAACAAAGGTGATATATTGCTAGGTGCGAGATTTATTTGCCATTGGATTACGTGTACGAATCTGGGGGCAAGTCGGTACGAAAAGCGGTACGAAGTCCGCCAGGTCAGCTAGTGTATATTATATTGGAATAATAGGTGTAGATAGGTACCTAGATGGTACTGGAAAGGGAAAAAGTAGTAATACAAAAAGAAATGAGATGCCATCAAAAACAAACTTGTAATAAAAATCAAGTCTCGCAACTCAGTTGTTCTACCTTCAAAAAATTGTGAGATCCATGTAATACCAAGTCGGTTAATTTATTCAGTCCCTGAAGTAGGGACTTCTGTTTTAAGTTATTACGTAATTAGCTAACCTAACAACATCTTATAGTGACCATATCAATATTAAAAATCTTTTATGTTTTAAATAAAAGGAGAACTCTAAGGAGTCTTTTATATCTTTTCGGGATTACGGGATACGGGAGTTCACACGAAAGCAGTCGCAGGTGGTCGCTAGTAGGTAAATAAAAAGCTGGACATTTAATTTATTAATTTATTTTATTTTATAATACTATGGAATATTTTTATTATCAATATGATAACATAAGGCACAATAAACACTGTTGCATTTAATGCTTTATAATTGTTTGGCAATTTCTACTTAGACATTAGATTATAAAAGACCATTTCATTGTTTTTTTCTAATTTAAACTAATTCTAACAAAAATTGCGTTTCGAATATATCATATGTACATTTCTAGAAAAAGAAATTAAGAAAAACAATTATTGATATTAATACACACACATCGAAAAGCAACGTTCGTATTCTCTTATTGTAGGTACTATCTTACAGCGACAATACTATGACACCTAGGCGACAATACAGGATCAAACAACTTAACCAAAAACACTTTCTGAAAGCCGTTCTCATACAAATACAGCAACCGATCTAACAATATTACACTTTCAATCACTTGCGCTAAACAGAGTCTTAGTAAATAGAACATCACTATTTTTTTCCATTGCAAATCGATACCAACGCAAAAATCGTCTAAATCCTCACTTGACAGTTTAGTGAACAGTTCCAATTTTAAAATGTCGTCGGCCATTTTGAAATAGTCCACGAAGTTTTGACATTTGATGCGTTTCAACTTGCCATCGGACAGCGGGAAATCTGGTAAGCGCTTTTTAATGATCACCTGTAAACAAAACGCGTTTAGTTTGTTAGGGCTTTAATGGATAAAATAAAATAAACTAAAAATAAAAATTATAGCCAATACATTAAAAATATTCAGTAAATTAAAAGTTTTTTATCTCATATCCAATTTACTAAAATATTTGTGTAATCAAATTATAGTAAAATTTCACCTTTTCACAATTTCACCACATTATTATTAAGATTATAACTCATTTATGTTATAGTAACTACTGTTATAGTAACTATTATTAATAAGATATTTTTTTAACTAAATCGTGTTGTTTTTTTTACGAGAATTATTAAGAAAAAATTGATTAAGAGTCCTCCCCACATACCTGCAGTAAAGCTCTGTACAGTAAACTCTTGGAAGGCAACTGCCTCTGCTGGACCACTCTGTCCACGGACTGTGCGGCTAACATACGAGCGTTGCGGCCCAGATTGTAGCCTGCGAACAGAAAGACCATTCATCATAATCATCATCATCATCATCATAAACTTCGCACGCGTGGTGACTACGCCAAAATTGTCATTGTATGATCAGACTTTATCTCAATGATGGATTATTACAGAGTTACGAGCCGATGGCATAGTGACAGATAAAAGCTATTTGTAGCCTAAACTGAATAAATGGTTTTGTATTTTGAGTTTTTTTGGATATCGTTGCCCATCAGTTGGACAGATTAAGTTTAGAGGCTATTTCTTCACCAGCTCATTTTATATGCCCACTGCTGTGGAACGAGCCTTCCCTATAGGTGGAAATACCACAGGAGAAACCCATACACAGCCATAAACCACAACGCAGGCCCAGTGCGAATTGATGGTTGTTAACGACTGCTAATGTAGCCGGGACCGAACACGTGCCTTCCGAAGCACGGAGGAGCTCGACATAATAAATTTTTGGTGATCAAAAATCCGATGACAGGCCTTTGCGAAAGTTACTTAATTTCAGCACTCGCAGACCGAGCGCGTTAACCACTGCGCCGTCGAGCTCCTCATAGTAGCTAGCTAGTTACATACTACAAAAAATATATAAGTACCTCTCAAATGTTCCGACATAGGAAAACCCGTTGCGATCTCGTGGCCGTGCCCGTAATTGTTTTGGAAGACGTCGAACATCCCAGCGTCGATCTCTTCGGTAAGGAGATGATAGCAGCATGGCACGTTGAACACTGCGGCGGTGGCCGGCTGCGAGCTGAAGATGCGGAGGGAATCCGGCCCGAGGTTGCCGCATGTGTGGAGCCCTGTGCCGTAAAAGACCTCTGGGTTATAAGACCTCAACTATTGTAGCCTTAAAGGCTATAGTCTGAATTGGAAGAAGCTTTGTCTCTCTTTTTTCATTCCTGATTTCTTTTTCTTATTGTAAATTCTTCTTTCGACTTCTTCTGAGGATATACTGCTTGTACAAGTACATTTACACCAGGGCTTGATACCGTTACCAAAAGTACCGGTAAGTAACGTTATTTTTATGAAGGTAATTTGGTACTGGTAATGAAAAGTATCTAGAAAAGTATCGCTTCTTTTTTCGTTAAATATTGCGCTTTAGCCAATCAGCGTGGAGCGGAGGACCGGTAGTTTTTTTTCCGGTATCTTCGTTTGACACAAGTATTGATACTAATTTTTTAACGGTAATCAAAACCCTGATTTAAACATTCTATTAATAAGAATATTCGACAAGTATTTGATATTCAAAAATCAGAGGGGGTTTTTAATCATATTCATTTTAAGTCATATTTAGCTATTCCACATTGTCCCATTATACACACACAAGTTATTTTTAATTATTTGATTCCCCCTTATGTGTAATTTAGTTTCCTACATATAAAAATTGACAATAGTTTTCGGGTTTACAATATATTGAAAAAATTTTACTAGAACATAATATGTTATAGCATAAGGTCTATTGTAAACTTGTTTTTGTTCAAGGGGGTGCAGCGCGGACGCAAAACTGCGAGTTTCAAGTTTCTTTATGATAGCGAGCGAGCGGCGCGTGGCTGTGGTGTGACAACGGCGCACGACTACGAATACGCACGCACACTAATATCTGTAAAGTGTAGGCTGGTGATTTAATTAGAGCAATGTTTACTTTCGTAAAATCATAGGCGTTTGGGTAAAAAATAATAAGTCTTAATATTTTCATACTCATATTTTTTTATTGAAAAATTAGACAACAGTGGCCAGCGGAACATCAATACAAACATTTTGATGTCGGATCATTGTTTCATTTATGCTATATTTACGAAGTTTCTGAAGAAATAAGTTTTTAGATATCATTACTTTTACGTATTGTTTATGCAGTTTCTGGGTATTTGTTTCAAATTCCAAGACAACCATGGCTTTGTGAAACGATCAAGCTAACCTACACTAGTCCTTTTAATGTATATGACCTAATAGGTCATATACATTAAAAGGACTAGTGTAGGTTAGCTGAATAAGCGCCTAGTACCAGTGACTTAAAAACACGTAAATTTTCGAAATTCCGCGCGGCACCCCCTTAAATAAATTAAAAAAAGTCCCACAATAAAAACAAAGTAACACAGTAATGTTAACTAGGCATAAAATATTCATTCTTTCTATTCCTATATCCCCAAGTGTCGTTATAGCAATGTTCAATATTACCATCAAACTCATTAAACTTATAGTTTAATGCATCGTGAAGTTACACCTCATGAATACCCGACGTTAGGGATATGTGGCAGTGAACATCCATAATCAGAATTAACATTGAATATCTGGTAAAGTTATTTGATATTTCTGTTAAAGGATCTGTCAGTTTCGGTCCAAATGTTGTACAGGAATGAAAGTACCCACGCTGGATTACTGGTACCAATCTAAGACTCTATGTCAAACGTTTTCAAAACCCTAACTTTTCTTGAAAAATAAATTTGGTAAATTGACAAATTTCTTCATTAAATGTTCTTCATCAATTGTTTCTATATACTTACCCCCTTATTCATAAAAACTATTTAAGCATAATTTAGTTAATCATTGTTTTGTCTCTTTTTCTCAAATTCAAAATGACGTTTGTGTGAATATGGAGGTTAGTGCCTTACAAATAAACAAAGAATAATCTCCAAAAGTGTTTTGTTCCTGTCATGTAAATTAGAGCAAAAGAGACAAAACACGGAATAACTATACGAAGCTTATTCTTTGTTTATTTTTAAGATCCATAAATTAGGCAGTATATGGTAGTCTGATCTGCACGCGTGTGTATCTACATAAGTAGTCGGAAGATCGGGAATTATGGTCCCTTGACGTACGTGTGCGTACGAGTTAAATTCGTATGTAAACGAATCAAAAATGCGGCTGGTCTTATTTTTTTTGAAAGAGTTTACTGATTGCCACTGTGCCTCTCTGTCGGCTCCTTTAAATGAAACAACGGGCACGTGCAAGCGGTGAAGGCATTGCGGCCTCTCTGTTTCGGCTTTTTTTAATTGAAACTACCGAAAGTGCTATATTTTACTTTTTAATCGAAAATGTTTTTTTTGATGTTTTTCTTGTAAACTAGCGTATAAAAATTTAAGGTTTTTTCATAAAAATAGTTTATATAATATGTTGTTGAATTTATCCTCAAAATATTTGCAGTTGATAAAATGTGACCTTATATATACTACTCAAAAGAAAATAGGGGCCACTAAGTATTTTGATTGCTACGTGAAAAATATAGTAAACAGTAATGTATATTTATTAAAATAACATGTAACAAACAATTTTGTTTTAACTTATGCTAATAACCATTTAATTGTGTAGTCAATTGTTTCACTTATTTCAATTAACATGAAATTAGTCCATTGTCAACAGCAAAAACTAAACAGAAACTCTTTGCAAAACAAAACAAAAACTGACACAAGCTGTTTTTTTTAATGGTTTAGTAATGGGTGTGTCCTCCTCTCCTGTTTTCACACTCCTGGAGCCTTGAATGCATACTCTCGATTAAGTTTCTGATGTTTTCATCAGGTATCTCTTCCCACGCACGTGTCAGAGCATCCATAAGCTGTTGCTGGTTGTGAACCTCTTGCTCATGCTCCCTAACCCTTCGTTTTAATTGGTCCTACATATGCTCTATTGGATTTAAATCCGGACTATACGCTGGCCATGGTAGGACACGAATATGGGAGTCATCCAGTACAGTCTGAGTGGCCCGAGCTGTGTGTGGGCGGGCATTGTCATGCATTAACCAGAACCCTGGCCCCACTCTCTGTGAGAATGGAATCACATGAGGCCTGATGACTTCATCGATGTACCGTTGTGCAGTTACTGTGCCTTGATTTAAGAAAACCAGCTCAGTTTTGCCTTGTAAGCTAATCCCAGCCCAAACCATCACACTAGGACCTCCAAAGCGGTCAATTTCCTTGATGCAGACATCGGAAAATCTCTCACCCTGTCGTCTCCATACTCTAATCCGCCGATCATCACTACAAAGCTTCACTTTACACTCATCTGTGAAGAGCACCATACCCCATTGATTCATGCTCCAATCTGAATGTTCGCGGCAAAAACTTAAACGATTTCCACGTTGAACCCTAGATAAAGGAATTCGTACTACTCGGCGTCTGGACCTTTGCTGGTCTTCATGCAGTCGATTACGTATCGTTTGGTCACTAACACGAGTCCCCGTTGTCAACCGTAGGCGATTTTGTAACTTACGTGCCGTCACAGAGCGCTCTCGACGGGCACTCAATCGGATGTAGCGATCCTCTTGTGCCGTAGTCACTCGCACCCTGCCCGATCCAGGCCTTCTTGCAACACTGCCAGTCTCTTGGAACCGATCCCACATATTTTGGATGGCTCGGCGAGAGAAACCCAACGAAAAAGCTACAGACCGCTGTGAATGACCTTCAGCAATCAATGTAACGGCTCTGGTGGCAGTAATGGTATCCATATGCCTTCGTTTACGTGGCATTATTAACAAAAGATGTTAAAAGAAGCAAAAGATGGAGAGAAATAGTTTTTTAACAGAATAAAATTGTGATTCCATCTGAAAGGAATTTGACCTGAAACTCGTTTTTTTTTATTTGCTTCAATTTCTGGCCAGCTGTAAGACTGAAACACCAGCATTAAAGAGGTTGGATACTGAAGGAGGCCGGACATCATTAATTAGTCACTTATTAATTAGTTTACATCTAAAAATTTACTCAAAAACAGAAATATGTAAGTGGCCCTTATTTTCTTTTGAGTAGTATATATACTTACCAGTTAACAGTAGTTTGATTTCATCATTGGAATGTTCCGGAAACTTGTTCTTAACTATCGCCGTTAGATCGGTATGTCTCGTCACGAAGGCGCTGGCGAAGCGATGTAGGCTGCCGTTAGCGCCGCTAGCGACGCGTTCTTCACTACCGTTTGTAACGTTCTTTGCTATGGCATGCCATTGTTTCTGGAACAAATTGGCTAATTATAATTTGATTACATGGCATAATGGTTGCTATGCATGGTTGCTAGGTGTTCAAGGCAAGTTAAAATTACCCTATTTAAGGCGTTCTGTCAGACTTTTTATACCTGTAGCCTGTGGTGCGACTATACGCAGAAGACTGTCAATGCGCTCCGCGTACAATACAATAATGCATTTAGGATGCTGATGAGACTCTCCAGATACTGCAGTGCATCCGCCATGTTCGCGGAAGCAGGAGTTGATGACTTCCACGGCATTTTAAGAAAATGTATAGCTTCAACTCTGATTAGGGTGAGGGGAAGTACTAATGGCATCCTGATGGTTGTGAAGGACTGACTGTCCTATAGTCAGGCATTGGGTCCAAATGCATATGCGTGGATCCAAAAAATATTTAAATTAAGATTTTTGTACAACTTGTATTGTTTAATAATATAATTGATGATAATGAGTGAAATCAAAGTCAAAGTCAAAGTCAAATCGTTGATTCAATTTAAGTCTTGATGTCAAAATTAAGTATAAAAATTCAAATAATAATTAAACTAAAACTTTGTTTAACTAAGCTACTGAATCTACCACCAGATAGATATTGAATCATCATCATAATCATCATCGGCTTATGTATAAGTCCACTGTCGAACATAGGATGTTGCTTGCCACAAAGCGCTTACCGCGGCTACTCTCATCCAGCTCTTGAATGATGAATAATATTCCTTAGACGAAAGCGAGCCATAATTGTTAGAAACAGTAACGTGATCGAAAGGCAAATAAAAATTTCATAATATTAGGTCCTTACCTATGAAATTGACGATTACCTATGATTGAATTGAAGATTTTTTTTTAAATTGTATTTTACATACTAACATTTTTTTAATTTTCTTAGCATCTATTTATGTTAACACTATAAAAATTTTGGGGTAATGTGTTTGTTTCACTAGCTAAATATAGCAGACATTAAAAAGATAAAAAAATCAAGTCCCTTCAAAGCTACAATGAAACAAAAAGTCAATTCCGCGAAACAAAAAAGAAGTCAATTAAAAAAAAATTATTGGGCCATAAAGACACAAAATGAATAATCATTGTCATTACTGAAGCCTAAGTAACATAGTCTTAATGAAAGGTGTATAATAATATTAACAACCGGTATTGACTTTTACAAGTAATACACCTATTAAAAAGTGAGAAAAAAAAACTTCAATTTCATAGGTAAGGACCCAATAGTAATCTTTCACTAACCTGTATTAACTTAACCCTCTCTGCGGCAGAGTTGACGGTCTTCTCGTCGCAATCTATGGTGAGACTTGGTACAGCATACCCTAGACTCAAAGCCATAGGCAGGTGACCCCGGCCGCCGCCAGCTTCGACACAAAAAGTAGTCGAATAGGCACTATGTAGGGACGCAACGAGCCTCGACATCGTCTGTACCTTTTAAACAAGGTTATCGAAGTGTTATTTATTTATTATGCAGGGTTTTTTTACTGGGACAGTATGAGGAAGTCCGAAACTATAAGAGATACAGAGAAACTATCAACAATCAGGTCTTTTATTTAAACAATTTTGGAATAAGTATAAATTGTTTTTGGTCAAGTGTAAGTTGTTCATAAAAATGAGTCAAATTGATCAATTTTTTTTTTTATGCGGTTCGACTCTGATTTCTAGTGGGATTACTTCATTGTATCCGAAAAAGAAATCCGAGCAGCAGAGGTTACTTGAATTTAATGTAATGATTTCTCATACCATTTACACGTAATCTGTACCTACAAACACATGTATAGATACTTAACAGCATAATTATGTAATAAATGATGAAAACTATATATATATATATAAAGGGTATAGACCCTACACATTTTAAGTGGTTGTTTTACCCAAGGCAGGTGATAGTACTCATTAACAGAAACAACTATTTGTATTAGACAAACTGTGAGATCTTTAAAAAAAGTCAGTTGTTCCATACATTTTGGGTAAGTAGGTATTACTTACTGTAATGTACTGATACTGATTGATGACTGATACTAATAACGGATTTTTCTTCAAATACTTCCGAGTGCCTAGTGTGAATTTTTTTAACTATCCGTACTTATTCATTCGATTACGTTTACGAAAACGAAATTCAGTATGGCATTTTAGCAGCGCCTCCTGGCGACAATCGAGAAGAGTTAAAATTTTGCCATACTAATTCTCGTTAACGAGATCGAATAGCGAATGAACTAGTGTTTGGCTCAGGTGAACAACCACTTATGTATAAAAATACAGTATGTGCAGTACATAATATATCAAGAAAAAAAGTATGGATATGATAACACTTTGTTATCAAAATTACAATAACATAGTACAAAAATAGGAAATTCTTTTTACCTCATAACTTTTTTTGCTGTTCATAAACTCCTTGACTTTGATCTCATGTTTGATTTCGCCTCCCCAGCTTATAATGTGACTTTGCAACTGTTCCTTACTAATGCAGTAATCATTATTGATTGCCACACAATTAGATTTTGCTATTTTAATCCACTTGTTGACTTCACAGTTTGCTGAAACAATAATTAAGTATTAATAAATGCTCTGGACACAACCCCTCTCTATAGATGAAAACACCAAAAAATGAACCGGCCATAAACATATATGTGGGCTTAGTGCGGTTTGGCGGTTATGCTGCCAATGCAGCTGGGACCAATGGCTGTTCGTGCCTTCTGAAGCAAGGAGTAGCTTGTGATGATACATTTTTGGTCACCCATCTAATAGCCTAGGCCTTGCAAAAGTTAGTTAACTTCAGTAATCGCAGACTACGTAAACCATGCGCCATAAAGCTCTTCCTATTGTAGATAAGTGCATTTTAAAGACCATAGTTGTAAGATGGCACGCATAGGTCTTGATTGTTAAAAAAATCACCAGCTAAACATGCCTTTCAAAGCAATGAGAAGCTAGAGCTAGATATTGTAATTCTGTGAAATAGTATTTCTATCTTACTTATGGTAATTTTATATTCTGTTAATGTGAATACTTAAAAAATCCTATTAGCTACTTACAATCAAGTTCGGAACCATCAGCTGAGCGCCAAAACTTATCAACAACTTCATTCAACCCTTGCTTGTCAAGAGACACTCTCAAGCCCTCAGGAATCAGCCTATCCCAATGGTTCTGTGTGAAGAACTCCACCATGTGACAATTTGCAAGTGGCAAAAGTGGATTTAAAAATGAAATTATTGTGTCAAGGCGTACTCGGACTTTGGATAATGATGATTCCACTCCCATTTTGGATACTCCTGTAAATGAAAATGGTAGTTAGGTGTTATTGGTGGATAGTTAGCTCTACTTTATTTGGTTTTAGTAATCTTCACAAAACAAGACCACATTTTTTATCACTTAAACAAATAGGTACAGTCACAAGCATTACATTTATACACTTTTGACTCTTATTCAATGGAATGAGACAATGGTTAATTAACTTTTTCAGGCTCAGTGGGATAATATTCCCACCACATTTTGAACTTTGTGATTGAGATAAGATTGAAAACCAAAGGAAATATGTATGTGGTTAGCATTGCTAACCACTGACCCTGAAGGAGTGAGTAACATTGTTGACCTGTTAATGCCTGTGACTAGGTACAGTCATGTGTAATTTTACAAGTTGTTGCAGCTTTTGACATATTTTTTTTTAGTATGATTTTAACTGTAAGTAATTTAACTGATTTTGGTATAAGGAATTGGGTAATCTAATCAATTTACTGTGCTAGATGGGGACTGTCTATAATATACTATTTTCAATTTCTTTATTTGCTTCTAAGTAAAAAAAGAAATTTAAAGTTTTTTTAATTACCTCCTTCAAAATGAAACATCGGCATCATAGGGATTATTGGAAGGAATTTTCAACAAGGCACATGCTTTCTTGTACTGAGCCCGAATGTTTTCTATCATGCCAAGAATGTCGTGCTCTTCAGAATTAGACTGTGGAAAACCATTGATTTGAGTTTTAACTTTTAAAAGTTGATTTTGTATTTTTTCAGATAACTCTGTTTCTGATTTCTCATTTGATTCAATGTAGTGGGTAACGATTCCTAAGTAGTAACCTGAAATTTAAAAAAAAAATATTATACTAATGTATGTTTTTCTAATTCAACTTTAAATGGCCACAAAAATTCACACTTTTGGCCAACTAAAAAAAAACTGACCAACTTGTAAGGTATTTTGAAAATTTACATTTCTGTTCAAATAACATTTACAGATCTGCAGCAAAACGGTTTGTGGCAGCACAACAGTTGTACTAATGTCGTACCAAGATGCGGACCAATCACAGCGCAGTACAACACAATCTCTGTATATCTATACTAATATTATAAAGAGGAAAGCTTTGTATTTTTGTATGTATGTTCGCAACAAATAAACTCAAAAACTACTGGACTGATTTAAAAAATTCTTTCTACCGCCAGTTCAGCTAGTATACTATAGAATGTTTGTATTGTTTTAGTTTGTAAGTTTCATATTGTTTGTCATAGTGCTAGTTGCGATATCATGGTATGCGCATAAGCTTGGTAAAGAACAGAAGTACAACCTGGTGTTACCGGTACTGGAACGAGTGGACATCAAACAAATTAGCGACATCATAATCAAATAATCAAGCCACCATCGACTGGAAAATTCAAAGTCTTGAAGAACAGACTCATATCCGTGTACTAAGAATGGGAGAACCGTCAAATACAGAAGCTGCTCAGTGCTCAGAGCTCGGCGACCAGAAGACGACGCGCTCAAGGTCGTGTGGATGGGCCATCTCTCCGCCCAAACTCGCACCGTGCTATCCGTCAACAACAAGTCATCTCTCGACGGCCTCACGGCGATGGCAGACAAGATGATGGAGCACACAAAGAGCATGATAGCTCAACAGCTATGAGACAACTCTCAGCCACAAAAAACATTAATTCGACGATTGCAAGCCCTCAATTTGACTTTTTAACAAAACAAATTGAAAAGTTATCACTCGAAATCGCCAACTACGCTCTAGTCGCACGCCGTATCGTCGCTTCCGCTCTCGCTCGAAGACACTGGCTGACATGAAACGCAAGCTGGGTGACGCAAACTGGGAATGCTACTACCACCATCATCGCTATATTTATCATTACTGAACCTAAGCAAGACCCTCAGTGATAGGTTCTAATATAGATTCTAGATATACATTGAATAGATTGGTTTATTATCTACAAAATATAGAAAATTACAAGTAATTTAAACTACTTAACACAAAACTTATAAGTACTATAAACTATAAATAAATAAAAATTGCCACCGACCATCTCCATCACACAGACTACTTTGGATACTAATTTAATTACTTTAAATATATAAATAAATAAATAAAAATAACCTAAAAATATCTCAGGCGCAAGATAGTTTCAAAGATGTAAGTTATTTTTATTACACATTATATATAATTGAATATTTTATTACCTAGTTCACGACCGAGTTCTGCTCCCTTATGGTAGCCAAGGTGATACCCTTCTGGATTACCTGCCTCCGAGCCAGCTTTGAATCCCTCCTCATAACTATCTTTGTGGGCTGTTTCTTCGCCTAAAAATATGTCGTCAAGTACATCGTTGAAGTCCTTGTTTTCTGCCATTTACCTAGGATGATGTATCAACTTAACTTTCATGTAAAATACAAACTTTGTGCTAAATGCTAACGCAGTCACCAGTAGGTAAATACAAAGAGAATTTAACACTACGTTTAGGTAAATAGGCACAGAACACATAATATACGATAAATAACTACCACCTAGTGTTGCCGTTTCAAAAAAAAGAAAGTCCCAGAACTCGATAAAAAAATCCCTAGATTTAAAAAAAAGTAGATTTAAAAAATCCGCTAGAAATCGCTAAATATTTCGAAATATTTCATGATAAGGAAAATGGTGTAAACAAAAGTGAATTTGTGACAGCGTTATGAACTTTATTACGTAGAAAACACAATGTAAAATTATAAGTCACATATTGCATTTAAGGCATGCATCTAGCCATCTAGCGTAGTATAGTATATAGTTTTTTTATTAATTTTGCCAACTTCAAATTAATAATGAACGTTTTTACAACATATAACTATTAATACTAATACGTGCTAATACAGACGAGGTTCTATATGCATCAATTCTTTAAGGTTTATATTTAAGATTTCTGGGCTTGTTTTTTTTTCATTTTTTAAGCAGTCCGAATGCGAATCTATACTTTAATATTATAAAGCTGAAGAGTTTGTTTGTTTGTTTGTTTGTTTGTTTGAACGCGCTAATCTCAGGAACTACTGGTTCGAATTGAAAAATTCTTTTTGTGTTGAATAGTCCATTTATTGAGGAAGGCTA
Source organism: Eudonia mercurella (assembly GCA_963082485.1). Lineage (NCBI taxonomy): Eukaryota > Metazoa > Arthropoda > Insecta > Lepidoptera > Crambidae > Eudonia > Eudonia mercurella. The sequence continues at coordinate 6,902,799 of OY720036.1, read as the reverse complement.
TAGGCTATATTACATCACGCTATAACTAATAGGAGTGGAACAGTCGCTAATTAACGCGGGTGAAACCGCAGGGCACAGCTAGTACATTATATTGTTAAAAAAATTCGGGTGGATACCTACGCGGGCGGCGCGGGCGGGCGGCATCGCCCCACATCAAAGACGTTGCCCTACTGTATGAATATGAAATAGTAATACTGTGGCAGCACTACGCTACGACTGTCGATTTCAGTCAGCTGTCTTGTAAACGTCACGTCACTGTCAGTGTGTCTGATACGATACGATATGATTGTATGTATTGTCATTTGAAAAACTAACATTTGGGCAAAGTTATCTGGAGAAGTAAAATTAAATAATATTAATAATACAGTTTAGTTACTTCGTTGCACATATATAAACATGTCCGCAGAAATCAGTCTCAAGGAAGTGAGCAAACACAAAAACAAAAAGAGTTTATGGATCGTCATTCACAATCAAGTTTACGATGTAACTAAATTCTTGGAGGAGGTAAATAATTCAGTGACTTTGTATGATTTATGTCCCGTTACAATAAACAAAATTATTAGTATTATCCGTACTGCATGGGAATTTATTATTTTCCTTGACTAAGTAGGCGCTTCATTTAGTTGTGCTGTAATGTTAATTTGGGTTAGATTAGTTCTTTCACTGACCTCTGTAAGTGTTGTGGAGATAGTTCATAAACTCCAACGCTCATGTTGCGTCAATTTTACTCAGGTTTAATGTAGTTGCTTAAATAATACAATAAAAATCATAAACTAGGTTAACATTTAGTGATAAGTAGATAATTTTGACCTTCACCATTACAAGAGTGTATATCTATTTAGATAAATAATAAATTGTTTAACTGCTGTAGATTTCTAAACTAAAATAGGTACATGACTTTGCTAAATATATTTTTATTTTTTAGTAATAGGTAATTAACTTAGCTAATGTTTATCATTGTTTTCTTATATTTTAGCATCCTGGTGGAGAAGATGCCCTTTTAGAGTATGCTGGCAAAGATGGCACTATAGCATTTGAAGATGTTGGACATAGTGATGATGCCAGGTATTGAAATTGAGTAAACTATAAGTATTTCATGTTTTTAATTTGTTAACTAAAAAAAATGGTCTCTTTTGTGTAGATATCTGTCTCATTATGTAATTAATATTCTCTTAATTTAACTCTTTATAAAGTTCTATTAATATACCTTCTGTTTACTTTATCTTTTCAAAGATATTGTATTTTTACTGTATTCCCTTGTAAATTATTGTTTAATTATCAACTGTGCTAGTTATTTGGTTATTGAAAACTTACTAAATTATATATATAAACCTATACTATAGTGTGAAGAAAATATGCTAAATATTAAATATTATTTTTTATTATTTTCCAGAGAATTATTAAGAAAATTTAAAATTGGATCATTACCCACAAAAGAGAAATCAAAAGATGTTCCTAAAAATTGGTATGTATATTTGCTTAAAGCGGTCAGTATGTAAATATTTATTTTTATATACAGATAATAATATGATCTAGGTGTGTATCTTGTATGACCTTATGTGTATTTTACCTAAGAATGTTTTAAAAAAACTTTACTGCCTTATAATTTAATGTTCATGTGAGAAAATGTTGTGATAGTGATAAATTATTTATAATGCAATTACAGTTGCAAGAAATGCAAATCTACAGGACGAATAAGGTTAAGTAAAACATTTATTATCCTTGCCTTACTTAGTAAAATAGGTACTAATGGCAGATACTTATGACAACATATTCAGAATTTATATTAAAGAGATTTCTATGACAAAATCTGAACACTGATATTTTTGAAGAAACAAACAATTAGTAAAGTATTCAAGAAGTATCTCGTCTTTAAACCAGCATCAATTATCTATTAATTTTACAGAAAACAGTATTTCATATATTGCACACACATCTCTGTTTCTTATTAGTTCACAATGTGTCCATAGATTCTCAACAACGTATCTTGTAGATTTTTAAAGATGTTATATTAGATACCATATTAATAAATAAATTCTTTATTAAATCATTAAAACAGTACAGAAAAAATGTGTATGATAGAAGCTGCAGAGGTTTGGAACTGTGTTGCAGATGCCAGTAATGCACTTTTCGTTTTATCATATACCTCATTGATATCTTGAAGTTTGAAAAAAGACGATAGCATAGTTGGTAGTGCTATCGAGCCACGATAGCATAGTTGGTAGTGCACCTGACCCGTCACCCGGCATGTCACGGGGTGCGGGTTCAAATCCCGCTCGTGAAATTTTTCAATACTTTGTCTTTTTTCAAATTTGGTATTTGTTCGCAACAATATTTGCGTAAAATTATATGTAAATCATCTTGAAGTCATCTTGAAAAATCATCTTGAAGTTTTTTGTAAAAGAAATCAAGCTTTGTAAAGTCGATTTAATTTATTTGCTTTAAATAAATAATTAAAACAATTTAACAAAGGTTGATTTCGTGGCAAGTATAAACACAGTTAATTATATATATTTTTGTTAAGATTGTTGATTGTAGTTGCTTTCTAAAATGTATATAGAAACAATAGTTAGGTACTATTTATTTTAAGTTGTAATATAAAATATTTGTAATTGACCGCAGAATTAAGTTAATAATATGTTTATATCGCTATGATCTAGACACAATGTCGACAGTTTATCTTAAACAACTAGTGGGCCTAGCACGAACTTCTATTAAAATCGTGTCGTTGCGTAAAAGAGGAATGTTGTATGGAAATTGGTACAGCGCCAGAACGTCTGTAAATTGAACTAACAATAAACATCATAATGATAATGACGTCTATAGAAAATTAAAATAACTCGGATGTTTCTCTAAAAATTTGTACTTATACATCCTATGCTGGTCTGGGACGTGAAAATAATGTAAAAGCTGCTTAACTTCCTAAGAGCCGACTAAAGGACAAGAGTTCGAAGATGCTCGCCTCGCACAATAGACGATCGGCTAGCAGCTTATCTCCACAATACACATAATTAAACAGTAGTTCGATTTCATACTAAGCGCCCGAATCGACGCACGCACACACAGGCGTCGTTTACACGGCCGCTAACCCATTTTGGTAATGACAAAACTCCGCAGTGCCACAATACACTTACTCCACACATAGGTACTTACAATACAAATCTACCACACTCCCGCTTTATTTTTGTAGGTGTCAACCCTAGCGCTCCGCCTAGCCATAGGTATTTAACTCAAGAATACGACACATATATAACTACTGTTATTTGTGTGTATTGTGCTATCTCTGGCAGAATGCAATACTTACTCCTTCATTTTTAAAAATCTATGTTGTTGATGTTGTCTCTTGTGGCACTAAGTATGCATGGGCCACTGAGGTATTATTGTTATAATACCTCAATAGCATGGGCGATACTAGTATAACCTTTAATTAGAAGGCCATACCAGCGAGTTCTGATTAATAAACATTGTATCTAACTGGTAATTCATAAGATATATTATGTTATCTATCCCACCTCGGTACCTTACTTTGAAGTGAGTGGTAGAGCCACGCTGCGTTGCAGCACGAAATGGGCCGGCTCGCCCGGCGTAATACCACCCTCTCACAGAATATCGGCGTAAAACAATGGCACTTGTTGCTGTTGTGTTTCGTCCGGTGTTTCGTCCGGGAGGCCCATTTCTCACCCCTCCCCCCCCCTCCCAATTCCTACTCCCTTCTCAAGATTCAACTCCTTCCTCAAGGCCGGCAACGCATCTGCGATTACTTTGGTTTTGCGGGTGTCCATGGGCGGCGGTGATTACTTTCCATCAGGTGACCCGCCTGCTCGTTTGCCGCCTTTTAACATAAAAAAAACGTTATGTATATATGGTTGAACATTTAATGAAGAAATTGACAATTTTGGATAGGTTGATTGATGCGCAGGCGTCTGTACCTATTACAAACAACATATTTATTTCAATTTAACTTTCATTGCAGCCAGTCCGCGTCATGTCCAACTTGCTTACTATCAAGGTTACAATTAAACTCACTAACACAATTTATTTTTATTTTTTATTTATTTTATTTAATCATATTATTCTCCGGCAGTACAAAACTAATGAAAAGTGAATCAAAGCCATGGCGAACGTTTGACGGATCATCCGGCAGGTTAATTTTGTTATTTTATTTCGATTGTTTTTTTTTATTTTGTTATTAACAATTTAAATAAATATTGTGATGTATGTTAGCGACCCTAAACCGAAGTCGACTTACAAGAAACCTACCACTCCGAGGGCAGAGAGGAAATGCGATGCGATCGTGGTACCGCGCGAAAGGTTTATCTGCATTATATATAAATTGGAAGTTGTAGATAGGTTAAGACGTTGACAAACATGAAACAGCGCTCTCTGTCGATCTGCATACAAGCAAAAGGGATGCAAATAGTGCGTGATCCACTGGATTCAAGTCAGGAAAACATGAACAACGTAATTGATTTTTTAAACGTGTTCTCTTAGAAAAGACCAGTTTTTTTTTTAAATTACTTTTAAGCCTGTCTCTTATGTTGTTACTTAATTATTTTTACACTATTTGAAAAAGTGTTTAACATTAGTCAAAAGAATAATTAATTTGATAATGTTTTATTGAAAATGAAACAATATCGTTTTGCTAATAAGTATTACGAATAATTATTTATAATAATTATTATTAGCCCTCACTGTCCCACTGCTGGGCAAAGGCCTTCCTCCATTTCTTCCACCTATTGCGGTCCTTAGACTATTTGATTGCAATTTTGGTTAAATTCATCCAGTTCGTCCCGCCACCTCCTTCTCGGTCTACCGCGGCGCCTCCGTGTTGTGGTTGGCTTCCAAAATGTTGCCGACTTGGCCCATGACACTTCTGGCATGCGGCAGACGTGACCAGCCCAATCCCATTTCAGCTAAGCTACTTTCAGAGCCACATCTTTGATTTGGATTGCCAGCGCAGCTCATTGTTTCGGATTCGGTCCGTTCGATTACGAATAAGTTATATTTAATATCATCGACGTACTTTAAATGAAAAAGATAATCATGTAAATAGATACTGTTTAGTGATCGTTTTGAATGAATGAAACTATGATTTTTGTTCATAATTCTGCTTTTGGAAACAATAACATTGTTGCATATATAGTCTATTACTTATAATATATATTTTTCTTAGCGTTCTATGTTGTATACTTTTATATAAACCATGCTTAAGTGAGCGCATTTCATATTTGTCAGCGCCTTTAGTAATACAAAATATTGTTTTGTTTCCTCGCCATAGTTAAATAAAAAAGCGGATAAATTACTTATTCTGATTAAGAATACGTATATAAAAAAAGCTGTAAATATACTTTGTTTTTCAAAACATTAACAATAATTAGAACTAGACATTTTTATTGGTAACTGTGTATAATATAGTTTTATATTTTACATAGTATCAAAAGTTTATCCATTTTGGATGTACAATGTGTTAACACACCAAAGATGTTTTGTAAAAATGTTTCTTTCGCACGATTTATTGTCGTGAACCCGGTTTGCGAAAAATAGTGGGTTCGAGTCTCACTTACCTAAGGTTGTTATCATTTCACTGATCATTCATTGCCTTTTTTGTAGAGGAATCAAAACAATGTTTCATATTTTGTGTGTACATATAAGATTAATATAATGATTACTAGCTTCCGCTTGTGGATTTCACATCACATCACATCACCAGTTCATATTATGGGCTCACTGCTGGGGCACGAGCCTTCCTTGTGGATGGATAAGGAGAATTGCTCATTAACCACATCGCAGGCTCAGTGCCGTTTGGTGGTCGTTAACGACTGCTAATGTAGCCGGGAACAACAACGGCTAAAAAGCACGGAGGAGCTCGATGTGATACATTTTTGGTCACCCATCCGATGAACCTTTGCGAAAGTTACTTAACCTTAGTAATCGCAGACCGGACGCGTTAACTACTGCGCCATCGAGCTCCCTGATTTGGATTTGCCCGCTCAAAACTCGAATATAAATTTCCAAAAAAGTGAGATGTATTAAGCGTAACTCAAATACGCCAGCTATCTCCGTACATAAATGCAAAAATGCATTTGTTTTGACGGAGCAACGGATCGACGATTGCACAAGCGATAGTTGTAGAGCTCAAAATTCCTTTCGTATTCCATATAAATGAAACCGCGAGATGAAGCTAGCTTAGCTAGAAGATACTATGACGCAGTTCGGTTACTGCCTCTTAAATATCCCTATCCCATTATAAACAAAATATTTAACGGGGTTCGGTCAAAGTTTTTACTTTGTTTTTACCCGCACTAACCAATACAGCAATTTACGTACAAATTGTATGTAAACCTTTTATTAAATTTGATTATCTTCTGCTACTCCGAATTATTTGTTCTGAATTCAATGAAATAATGAAACATAGTTGATCCGCGTTAAAAAAAGTTTTTGATCAATTTGACTCGTTTTTATGTACTGAAATTTGACCAAAAAATTTTCTATGCTAAATTTGTTTTCACAATAAAGAACTTGATGGTTCCCAAGACAGTTTCTCTATATCTCTTACGGTTTTCGATTTCCTCATTCCCAGTTGAAAAAAACATTCTCGTCACAAAGTATGGAAGACCCAGAAGGTAAGCTTAACCCTTTCGAAGGCTATGGCAGCTATGTTGCATATTGAACTTTGTGCACTTGGAATTAGATTGAACACCAATGAAAATCTAAAACTGTAACAGAAAATGGTCAAAATGAAAAGATCTAACGTTTATCCGATCTAGATCTTGTGTGACTGAGACATAACTATTAACTTTAGTTTGTCATGCAATTTTAAATTAAATATTTATATTAGTGAAGTCATACGCGTCAGACGGAAATAAGCAAGCAGCAGTGATCAGAAGTGTAATAAGTACACAGATGTTATCTACTAAACCGCTATGGGCTGTGACTTGTTTATTTTGATGTGTCGTCACAATAGAACTGTTTTAGTTAAAAATTGCACAGCAAGTTAAAGTTAATAATTATGCCTTAGTAACTCTGCATACAAGAACTAGATCGGATACACTTTAGATCTTTTAATTTTGACCACACCTTTCTGTTAACGTTGTATGTGTTCGTTCCTCGAGAGCGTATGTATGAAGCTTGCATTCTGCAGTCTCCTTATTTTGTGGCCTCGTGCCGACTCGTTAAACTGCCGTTAAATGTTTAAATAATTTTAACGCAAATTTTGTTGCGAAACAAAATTTGCGTTAAAATTGGAGGAGCACCTGACCCGGTATGTCAGAAGGGTGCAGGTTCAAATCCTGCTCGTGGAAATTTTTTCAACATTTGTGTTTTTGCCGTTAAATATTTTGATCACCCCTAACGTTATTTAACAATGTGATAGTTGTAAGCACTCAGTTTCTTCTTCTTTCAAGACGGCCACGTGGGATGCCATGTGAAAGGTTAAAAATCATACAAATAAAGTAAATAGGTATGTAATTAGATACATAGATAGTGTAACGATCCTTTAATGTAGCTTTATGTAGCTTTATGTACCCCTCGGACAATCTGGTAGGGAACGGAGACACGCATTAGTGCGTGATGCCATTCCCATCTCTGATAATGCTTCGTTTCACACGGCTTGAGGAACCCTTCGATTTTCTCGCCGCCCCCAAAAAGTCCGGTAACGCTGAAAATGTCGTTTGAGGCAATCAGCAAAATCTCTCCAAAAAAATAGTATAAATTAATGTAAACTAATTTGTTTAAAGGAGGAGACGGCCACCACCACCTCCAAGGTTTTAGTTTTCACATTAATTAATGCTATTATTGTTGATAGATGTAAATGTTATTAATTTTAGTGTAAGCAAGGTACCAGTATTCGATAGAAACCAGTGATAGACATTTTTTCCTTTAATCATTAAAATAGGGCCAGCTACTGATTTTAGTTATAAGCAACAATCGAACTGTTTTGTATTTGTTATTCCGTTACATTTCAATGAAAATCTATATATGATTTATTGGCGACGTAATTTGTGTCGAACACTGGGCTTAAAGTGTCGAACACTGAGCTTAAAGTGTCGAACACTGAGCTTAAAGTGTCGAACACTGCGCTTAAAGTTTCTAACACTGGGTTTAAAGTGTCGCATACTGAGCTTAGTGTCGAATACTGAGCTTAAAGTCTCTAACACTGGGTTTAAAGTGTCGCATACTGAGCTTAAAGTGTCAAATACTGAGCTTAAAGTGTCGCACACTTAGCTTAAAGTGTCGAACACTGAGCTTAAAGTGTCGAACACTGAGCTTAAAGTGTCGAATACTGAGTTAAAGTGTCGAACACTGAGTCAAAGTGTCGAACACTGAGTCAAAGTGTCGAACACTGACTCAAAGTGACAAACACTGAGTCAAAGTGTCGAACACTGAGTCAAAGTGTCGAACACTGTGTTAAAGTGTCGAACACTGGTGCCACTACGATTTGTATTTATTATAACGACTTATGTCTTAGATGCATTTGTACGGGCTTTAGCATCTAGTATTTAGCCGGAGGTTTGAAGGTTGAAATATTTCGCAAATAATAATAAATGTGTTTGTAGACACCAATTATATAATCATCTAAAAAAATGCTAAGAAGTTTCAATCGGATTTTTTAAACAATACATAAGTACCAAAATAATTATGTATCCAAATTGGATCAAAACTTAAACAGGAAATATGGACTTTCCTGTTTAAGTTTTGATTAAAGGAACAATGGACTTTAGAATTCATTTATGTTATATTAATATGTTGTACTCTGTATTTAGAAATAACTTACCTCCTAGTGTAACTTGTACTTGTTAGAGTATTAATGTATTTAATTTGTATTGTAAACGTAAATTAATTTGGTTTGAAAATGGGTTTGACGATTTATTATCAAAAAGAAAATTTGATATTATATACAGTAATCTTGAAAAGATCATAGACTAAATGTCAAACTATTGAAAAGAAACACTATAGGGTTCTTTATAAGAATCAATTAAATCGTAATAATAATTATATACATACGAATTATGGACCTCCTCCTTTATTAAAGTCAGTTACAAAATTGTACCGGTTGACCTTTTTATCACCGTCCAAACCTTCTGAGATCTTCCCACGATACAAACGAACAATTTACTATTAGACCAACTCCCTAACTCGAAAATAAAATTCAGCTGTTCCATACATTTTGATCCTCCTCGCTCGGTCTCGCTTTCAAAGCGATCGAAAGCGAGAGTGTTAGGCGGTTGGGGGGCTAATCGGATAAACTTTGGATGTTTTAATTTTGACCACACGTTTCTGTTACACGTTAACCCAGTTGTTACTGAAACTATTTTCGATACATCTTTTAGACATTTGAGTTGTCCGGAAAACTACTAATAATTTTTAAAATGTTTTTGTTTATATAATTTTTAACGCAAATTTTGTTGCGAACAAATTCAAATCAATTGGGAGAGCACCTGACCCGGTATGTCAGAAGGGTGCAGGTTAAAATCCTGCTCGTGGAAATTTTTTCAACTTTTGTGTTTATGTAATTTTTTTACTAATAATTTCTTTGGAAAAAAATGGAAACTCATATTACATGTTTTGATCGTTATAACGATCGGTAGTAACAGCTGGGTAAGCAGAAACAGAGTCCAAGTGCGAGGTCAGCAAGTGAAGCAGGGTTGCGCCTCACTAGTCGCCCTTAAAATGCCGACCCGCAAGTTGCTTCTTCACATTTTGTTCAAAGAAACCTCATGTAGAAAGGAGTAAAATATTTGCTGAGAGGGTATTCCATTTTTTGGTGATGCGACAAAGAAATGCTTCACCAAATTTCTTCTTTCGCGATGGAATAGGTGGCACAGTAAATCGGTGACACCGAAGACCAGCACGCTTCGTTTTAAAGGAAGGGGGAGGGATAAAGCAAAAAGTTTTTCGGAGCACTCGCCATGGTATAGATAGACGGTAGATAGGCGGTAACATTCCTATAGTGTATCTTGTCAACTACTCGTAGTAGTACTTAGCAAAACAATGTGTCAAACCATTTTTAAACGATGTTTCTTAAGACTAAAAACTTTTTAATTATAACATGTTTTTTTCTTTTATAGTAGCAGCAACCTGAAGTGGTACATACTTGCTTTGGCTGGCGCTATCATCATCGGTGTTGCGATAAAGAAATACACGAGCCAATGAATAATAACCCTTACTACTCAAGTAGTAAGGGTCCAATAGCATAGCATGTCTTAAGGCTAGTTATAAGCCAATCAATGTTACCTATGTACTCAAATGGCTGTATACTTGATGTTGTCTCATTCCATGCTGTAACTATCTGACGAGCGATTTTATTAATTTTAATTTTGTATGTCGAATAAATTTTATTTTTATTGCTAAATTTGTGTACAGTAATGTTTTCTTTTGATACGTATACTGACCATGATTTAGTTAATTCGGTGATAATCTAATTATTGTAGAAGAAAAGTTATTATACATTATATTTTAATTATAATGTTAACTCAATAGTTTAGTACAAATTTATAAACAGTTTAACTGATTTTTTCATAGAAAATAGTGTGTTGAATTCGATTATGTTACAGTATTTTGTGCATTTGTACTATATTAAGTACAGTGAACCGCAATCTATTGTCGTATCGCCACAATTCAATTTTACCTGCGTCATTTTTATCGACGTATTTATTTTAAAGTTACATAACATTATATTCTTTTTCTATATACCTTGTGGTTCGCTGTACCTACACAACAACAATTAAAATTATACATGTTGCTATTTTGTGACAATAAAGTACTAAGTACGCCTTATGTTATCATTTTATTGTGCCATCAAGCTTTTGTTAAACAAAGGAGATTCATTGATACAGAAACTCGTAGAAATGAACAAAAGTTTTTATTAAAGAATATTTTTCTAAGTAACAAATAAAAAGGTAAAAACAAGTGACTTACGTTAAAAATTGACAGCTATAACGTAACCTATTACAACGGTTATTAGCAGAATAACGTTTGCGTATAAGGTGCGTCCGTTGGAGTAGGTCGTGGCATACATGATGGCGTGGTATACGTAGTGTTGCTCGTGCACGTTATGGAACAAGTGGGCGTGGGGTCCTGTAAGCAATATAGATTTTAATGTATAATGTACAACATGTAACATAATAACGCAAACTCTGAAAGCTTGATAACGTATCGGCTACAGTTCATTTAAAAAAATATTGCCTTGAGTTTAGTTAAGGCGAAGGGTAAGGCACACTAGCGCCGCTAATGGATTTAATTTGATAACTGCTAAACTGGATTTTTTTTCAAACATTGCGGACCTTCCGACACTAGGCAAACATCTATTATTTAATAATTGTACAATACTTTTAGGTTTGTTTTTGTATTCATTCGCTAATACCAAAAGTGGCCATTGTTTGTGAATAAATGCGATAGCCCGTTTTGTGAATAAACCACGCAACAAAAAGTGGTGCACAATTATTAAATAAATATCATGGATGCTTTCTTGTTATCGGATGGTACGCATTTAAAAAAAAAATCCGGTCCGTTAGTAATTGTCAAATTATCAATTGGTGGCGTTAGTGTGCCTTACCCTTCGCCTCAAGGAAAAGTATCAGCTGCCAAACTTCCCGTGCATGTCGTAAGAGTCGACTGAGTGACAAGTCCAAACTTGCACATCAAGCGACCGGATAGATTCTGCTCGGAACCCTACTTTAATTATGCTAAATATGGCGTCGAGGTCAGTAACGGTGAGTTTACCCAACGGACGTGAGAGGTATACCTCTCACGTCCGTCTCCCAAAACGGAGTAGACAGAGTATCAAAATTCACAAATTTTGGGTAAACTCACCGTTACTGACCTCGACGCCATATTTAGCATAATTATATCGTTTTAATGTCGCATGTTCAACGAAGGAGTCCTAATTACAATTTGTTTAATTTTTACATTATAAAAATCGGTACTTTATATAATTTTTGATTTATAAAAGTCGTGTTTCGATCACACGGCAAGAGGAAACCTTTATGAAAAAAGTCCGGTGACGCCGAATAGGCCGCCTGGGGCCATCAAGCAAACACTACTAAAAAAAGGGCTTGCGCGTTCCAAGTACGATTATGCAAACACAACATGTTTTTTTTCATGGCAATTCTTGTACAAATTTTGGTTAGTGGTAGACATTTATTATAGTCCGTCTGGTTAGCTATCCTCATCTTTTTATCCCAGCAGGTACACAATTTGGTTCAGGACTCCAGAAATACCGTTATATCTAATTAGCCTTAACCTTCGATATGCTGGAACGTGGAGTAAGATCCACATCACCAAAAAAAATCTTGTCTTTGATTTTATAGTAGCCAACTGTTTAATCAGGGGAAATTAAGGCCAAAGGTTTGCCTGCAAAAAATTCGAAAGAGAATGAAGAAGAATGTCTACTTGCCTCTAGCATAAATAGCCACGTCTCCTCCACCGTGGCTGTTTTCAATCAGCTTAATCCCGGCCACTTGATGATACTGCATACTGTCTGTGTCCTCATGACTCGGGTCCCTTCTTCTCACTACAGTATGGTTATTCTCGGTGTCTGCGTAGAACTGGAAGGAGTCGGGACCTCCGTTGCTGTAGGACAGCGTGGTATAGTTGACGCTGTCGTAAGTAGACGCTTCAGCTATTCCTGTAAAGACAAAAGATAGTCAACAAAGAGTTTTGTCCCGAAAAAAAATGTTTAATAATGTCCGTTTTGTGAGGCATATCGCCATAATTGTAAGTATAATTCTATGTCAACCGATATTCAGGCAAGCTGTTCCAATTATATAGATGAAGCGGATGCATATTTAATTTGACAACGAAGGCCTTCTTTTAATATTTTAAGTAATTTTTGATAGCCACCCAATGACAATGGCAGAAGGTATGAAAGTTTCCAGTCTCTTTTCTCTTCCAGGATGTTAGACCTGCAGGGCGAGAAGTGTAAGCTTAAACTCCAGCACTTCCTTTCTCTTGTTCAATTATTGAATTTCATGCTAGCGTCGGGAGGTAATTAATTATTTCCTAGAATGATAACTTATAGAACCTAGTTACCAAAGTGTGCTTTCTTACCAAAAATATTGGATCCTCTGCTAGGATAGCCATTGATGGAGAGAGTGTGCGTGTGGTCGCTGGTGACTAAAAGGAGTGTTTCGTCCTCGTCAGCCATAGACATGGCTACTTTGACGGCTTCTTCCATAGCAGCTGCTTCGTTTATGGCGACTTTGGCTAAGCCCCGATGGTGGGCCATGTCAATATTGCCGCCTTCTACCTTGGACCAGAAAAGTTTTACATACAAGGTTTGTAATTTTATCAAAGCTTAAAAAAATATTATCGTCTTAGCGGAAAGAAGTCCACTGCTAGACAAAGGCCTCCCACAAGGATGTCCATAACGACCGATTTTATGCTGCTTGCATCCAGCAACCTTCACCAGATCGTCGGTCCATCTTGTTGGAGGCTTGCCTACATTGCGTAACTTGTTAAGTATGAAATACATAACTGATGAAGAATGATTAAATGACATAAGTTCGGAGAATTGTTCATTGTCATCAAATCATCACCATTATTATCAGCTCATTTTATGTCCCCGCTGCTGGAGTCCGAGCCTTTCCTATGGATGGATAGGAACAGGCCTTAAACCAACACGTCCAGTGATTGGTAGCTGTTAACGGCTGCTAATGCAGCCAAGACCAACGGCTTTACTTGTCTTCCAACGCACGGGGTAGCCCGAGATGATAAACTTTTGGGCACCTATCCGATATCCGGCCTTTGCGAAAGTTGCTTGACCTTACAAGCAGACCAAGACCGCGGTAACCACTGCGCCATCGAGCTCTTCATTTAATTCATCATCATCAATCTATAAATGACCCCACACTATCCTTCATGAACTAAAGCATATGGGGAGATCGAGCCATAAACTACCACCTGCCCAGTTCAGGTTAGTGGGTTTTAACGACTGCAATCTTACGATAACATAACAACCGGGACTGACGGCTTAACGCACTTCCTGCCGAAGTAGGTATGGATGAGCTCAAGGTATTTTAATTTGGCCACTAATCTTGATTTACCTATTGGTAAGCGCCATCAATATTCTAGAGTGAAATTGTTGCGGTGTCTCATTACAGTCGATTATATGGCATAAATACTCACTATAAGAAAGTATCCTTTGTTGTTTTTGCTCAGAACTTTGATGGCTGCTTCCACCATGTCGGAAAGCGAAGGCATATCAGTCTGGTTCCTTTCATGCTCGTAGCTCAGGTGACTGTCGGCGAATATTCCTGAAAATAAAAATAAAAATAAAATAAATTACGATACATACATAATATTATAGAAGTATGCTGATGCAAACTCTTAGAAAATCTCCGGAATTAGATCGGTTTAAAAGGTTTTGGGGAGCCACCAAGTTCCTCGTCACCTTAAACATATTTGTTTACGCTAACGGGCAGATAAGGCATTTCTATGAGTTGATGATTAAGATTATGCGTGGACTTCCAAACAAGCATCTTACCCAAGAGATAGTCAGTTTTATCTGCATCAAAGCTCTTTAGTTGTGTGTTGTTGTAGACGACACTGTATTTCAATCCGCGATTATGCTTGTCCTTTTTGTAGTCGTCTATCAGGTTCCTGCCGTCCCTCCTTGCACATATCCAGGGGTCAGGAACCTGCTCGTGGGTTATGAGGCTGCTTAAACCTCCTCCCAAGATCACCTGAAAATTAATAAACTATGATAAAAAAATTAAAAGTAATATGATTTGAACTATGAGCCCATGATCACACGGCTTTCTGAAGTTCCGAATCGATTTAGTTCTTTATTTATGTAGCTTTGATTTGCTCCAACTCCGACAGATATTTAAACTTGCTCATCTACAAAACTGGACTATCAAGTTACATTGAGAAGGGTTTCATCTTACTCATCTACAAAACTGAGGACTACCGACATGCATGGAAGAGTAAAATTTGTTCATCTACCAAAAAGGCTGCCGACATAAGGAGCCTCTGATATGCGCGAGCGCTAGTCAGCGCCGCTAAACACTTAAAATTCTAATGTGAGTGTATTTACAGCAGACGATGGATTAAATTTCCTTAACTAGCAAACTGAGGACTGCTGACTTACATTGTGGAGCACTCGATGCTCATCTGACAAACTAAAAACTGCCTTCCACATTGAAACTTGCTCAACTACCAAACTGAAGACTGCATCTTACATTTAAACTTGCTCATTTACCAAACTGAATACTGCCCACTTACATTCAGGTTTCTGCCCGGCTCGTCCTCGATCAGTTGTCTTGCTATGTCTTTGCATTTCTCAGTACCATTCGGCATCATAGCCTCACACTCCCATGTGCGGTCGGCACTGTGCGCGTACAACGGGCTAGGGGTGGCGTGAGTCACTCTCATCGTCGTGACAAAGCCTGCAAGCCAAGAAGCAAGTCTTTATGTAGGTAACTAATGAATGCCTAAAACAATCAAAGTGGATAAAAATCACCGGTAGCCTAACGAGGAGTTTCTTGAGTTAAATGCAACAAATCCTGTTTCAATCCCTTGATATTCCTTGGTTAACAAGGGGTTGAAACTAGTTTTGTTAAAAAATTGGTTTGTGTTGGGTTTAGGTTCACGTCAGTAGGAACTCTAAAGGTATTACCGTTATCACTTAACACAAGGGTATTATCTTTCTGTCAACCAAGGATATGACATCGTCATGGACGTTGTTAATTTAGGGGGGATGTGTAAAGTATCTGAAGTGAAAACTCACCAGCGCTCTTGCCAGCATCCAGGGCTTCCGCAGCCAGTGACCTCAGTCTAGCCTCCGGCAGCAGAGACCTGGCACAGTCCCTCCGCTTGACGGACGCGTCTACACCTATTGTGTCCTTGTTAGTTTTCACCCCGCTAAACAAAGCTGTGGCGGTACAAGCTGAGTCTGGCACCATTTTGTCCGCTGAATACGTCTGAAATATAACAGTTGTTACAGAATTAAACATACAAACATATGAAGAGCCATTTGAATGTCTTTTTGAACCGTAAGGTGAACAATAAGCCGTTGAGATCGAAACAACGTAAGATGGTGTCTAGAGGGAATTACTAAATTTTGCGAGCGGTTCGGATCGGACGGAATCTGCTGTAGCCGATCTCTTGTTAAATGCGAGTAGTCGTGATTCAATCCTCTCGTCTAATGCATATTGTAATAGTAAAACATTAGTGTTATATGCTACCCACTTTCACTACGTTCTCGTCTTGTTATGGAATATTTCATATTAAGTATTTGATTCTATACATACTATTACAGACTAATACAGAGTGCCGAGTGCGATTTTTATTCATCATTCGATTACGTTAATATATACAAGAATTTGTATGCCAAGTTTTAACTAGGACTTGTTCTAGATTACCATCTTATCTAACTCTGTCATCATACGACAATGTTAGTAGAATGAATTGTTGCTCCGACGACGACGACGGTTAGATAAGAAAGTCAGTCAGTTCCTCTGAAGTTGAGGTTGCACGAGTGAGTGCAATAAATAGTTAAATATTTTGCAGGCGCCTTAGAATAATAACGCCTAGAAGCCGAGTACGCGCACGGCGATTGAGGCAAGTTTAACCAAGCCATATGTGGCTTGGTTGGCCGAATGGCACGCTAGTATCTAAGGTCACGTCGTGTCGTAAGCAGCTCCGCAATTTTTGTTTATAATGACGTATTGTGCCATCAAAGGATGCTTTCACAAGTCAGAATCTAGCAAAAAGGATGCTAAGATTACATTTCACCTGTAAGAACAGCTTATCAATGTCTATTTTTTCGTAAAACATGATATTAATGTTCGTAAATTTGTAATATGTCATTCCATGTATGTTTTGCTAGATGTAGGAAAACTTTTACCCCATTTTGTGTTCCGAGTTATTTTTATTTAGAGTTGTTTTTATCCAAGTCTAGAGTCCAAGAAAGACAATTTATCACGATTGCTGTTATCAAAGCGGCAGTTATTTAGAAAATAGTTACAGCTACAAGGATTTTAAATTGACATGCTGAAAAAATCTTATAACGGTATTTTTTTCTGATAAGACTGATTTTTGTGCAATAAAGTAAATGAATAAATATTGACATTCTTATTTATCACTTAGCTAATGATATGAGAATTGTGGTAGTCGTAGCTTCACCGCCATCTAACTAAAGGCTCGAAATAATATTCAATGCATAATGAGATAAAATGATGCTTCCAAATAGTTTAAGAGAGAAGTGGCGGTCCATTGTCTCTGCCTACCCCTCCTGAGGGATTGAGGCGTGAGCTATTTATGTATGTATGTACCTTACAATTTTTACTTTTTTAAATAATAATAACAAAATTAAATGAAAACATCTTAATGTATATAACAGTTTATATTATTAATGTATGCCGTTAATATAATAAAATAAAATTATGTAATAATTATAGAAGACAATTTTCTCTTTGTGACTATTGACTTTGTGGCTATTTTCACATAAAAAAATTGAAGTAATAAAAAAAATCATATGTAACAACAATACAATTTTTAAACTATGAAACAAGATAAGAGTTTAGTAACTTACCCATTTACCCCGATTTGGGGAAATTATCATTTTACTTGCAACATTTATTCGTACGGTTGTGTGTGTAATGACTAGCTGCTGACGCACACGACGGAGTATTTTGTGCCTCAATATTTTGACGAACTTTGTTTGACACTATCGTTCTAGGCGTTATTATTCTAAGGCAGGCGCACGCAGTCCTTTCTTACTCAATATTTTTTAGCTGTATAAATAGGCTGTAGGTATATAATAGCTGATTCCGCAAATCCATTTCCGCCGTTTCTTGAAGCTATTAATGCTTTAGTAGGTATGAATTTGTATTTATTTCCATAACGTTTGCGTAGGTAGGTAAGTATATTTTTTTATGTGACGACGATTCTGTTTCTGTTTTTATTTTATTTGATTTATTAGAGTCCACTAACAAAACAATAACTAATTAAATATGACGAAAATAGTACACATACATATGCAAAGAAAGAAAAATTGATACTGTGACTAACAGTTTATATAAGTAGGTATTTTGGAAAAGTGTTGACAAAAATGTATTTTAATCGCCATTTTTCCTAATTGTAATTTTTCTCATCAAAATTTGCGTATAATTATACTACAGGTATTTAACCATAATTATATATGTAATAGGTATATATTTTATGTCAGTTACCTTTAACAAGCCCATATGTGGAAACTTCTCATAGGCTAGCCTGTGGCTTTCCCCGCCCTTGTATATTCTGGTGGCGGTGATGGTGTTGGGTCCCATCCCATCGCCAATGAATAATATAACGTTTTTCGCTGTACGAAGATTCCATTTCGTATGTAGGGCTTCTTCTAACTCCTTTTTGGCGAGATCTTTCCAGAATTGTTGATCTGTTAATTATTGTTATATTTTAGAATATAACTACTTATAAAGTAAAATAAACTATTATTACGGTAGGTTATTAATAACCTATTGCGCAACACCCTACCGGACGATGGCGAAACGCTTGGTCTGATATCAGGAGGCCCAGGTTCGATGCCCAGGTTGGACAAAGTGTGTCTCGTATTTTTCTATAAATAGCCCGGGCTCGTGTTCACCAACTGACATTTGACAAGCGAGGCGATTTTAAGCTTATCATTACCCATCAACTTCAGCAATTACTTGATATACCTAAATGATGGAGGTATCATAATCATATCATAAAAAATATTTAAAAAATCGTATAATACACATATAAAATTACTAATCAAACTTTTACACTATCAGATTGATATGCCACATCCATAACGCAAGTACGCTCTGCGCGCTTTAGATCCGTGGTTGTCTGTGCAGACGGTGCATACATCGTCGCTGTCATTTCGATCAACAATACGAAGCGCTGTCATTTTGTAATTTACCGACATATTTTTTTTTTTGTGTGTTTAATGTGTACGCTCATTATGTCTTTTTATCTTATGTTAAGTTAAAATGTTTATGTTTTCTCAGTAAGTGAATATTGTAATTCTGAGAAAAAAAAATTCTTAATCCATAAGGTATTTGCCTAGGTAGCAGTATGACAGTAGGAATATAGACTTATTGCTTTACTTATAATATTGCAAGATTTGCCAACGATTAAATAAATTTTCAAATATACGGATGTGAATGTTATTGTATAAAATTATATACTTAGGGGGTAGATGTTATATTAGGTACCCACTTCAATTATTTTGGAAACTATATCTTGCAGAAGGTTACAGTTTAATAATAATAATAATTATGTTGATAATAGAAGTAACAGTATAGAAGCATGTTCATGTATCACTAGAAAAATACATATAAAGACCCCTCGCTACCTTGTAACAGCAGACAGGCTGCGGAAAACAAAATGTACCTAATAGAAACCAATCTGCACTCCACGTGTAGAAGAAGAAAAAAGTAATGACCAAACTACACTATGACTAAACGCCGCTTTACGCCACTAACCCACAAAAAGTAACTGATATTATAAACCGGCCTACGGGCCTCAAGTCTGCTAGTACTATAACGTCTCAATCGTGTCTCGGTAGTCTGATTTTGACTACCTATAAGAAAATTGATCGAAACACGACTGTGGACGTTTAAAGATAGTAGAATTGAATTGAGGCCCTGATACGTATAGTTGTTCTTTTTTTATTCACACAATTAGGAAGTCGACAGATGATATGCCATTGCGCTGAATGATAAATTATACACACAGTTTCTTAGAAGGTGGCGCTCCAATTTGACAAAAGACGGCGCGCCGCCTACCTTCCTTCTTGTTGGTAAAGAAGCAATATCACTTTACCGGTTCGCTGACACCACGATGTCGACAAGAAGAGCAAGAGCACCACTGACAACGAGCGCATGATGAATACTGTCGGTCGACTAGCGCACGCGCACGCGCACGTTGTGAAGGACAAATATTAGGGTTGGCGATGATATTTTTTTTCCCTTTGTTTACCATAATAAAATCATACAAATTTAAAATGTTCTGTTCCAGCAATTTGATGCTTGATATAAGATTCGTTTAGCAACGTAACTAGTCAAAAATGTCTTCACATTTATTTGACGACCCCCGATTACGACCGACGATTAGCCGAGTGGCTTGCATGCCGGACTTTGGGCAGCGCTAACTCTGAGGTCCTAGGTTCGATTCCCGGTCGGGTCAACGTCGAAAACGAACTTTTCTTGTGAATATATTATAAAGAATGGAATACAACCAAGGCACACCTATATCTTAATATTGAACTTGGCTCTCATTTTACATTTATGTGTTTGATGGGATTATTTATTTACCTATACCCGTATACTCGGAGGTTTTTTAATGGCTGTCGTCACGAAAGCGTGTTCGATTCTCGGAGGCGTTTAAGAGGGTTGACGAGAACTCGATAACATAATTAAATGTCGATATTAACAACAACAGCATTATAAACGTCAAAGCCAAAAGTTTTTATTTTATAGTTGAAAGCATTGACTTAAAAGTAGAAAATGACATCGTTTTACACATAGAAATATCTCGCGTTTGCATTAAATAGGTAGATGGTAGAAATAAGTTACTTTTCACATTCAATGGTTTATATTCTATTTTATCTTTGATAAATTAATTATTATATTTATTGACAAGTAATACGTAGATATGGAGGATAACAAGATTCAATGTGATTGCAATGCGTGATTAAAAGATTAAATAATGATTTCGTGCATTAACAATAGGTATAGACGATAAAGATAAAAATAGCTAACTTTCTAACTAAAATTACGTCACATTTGTTTTTATTTATAACAATCTATAGTATAATTAATTGATTATCTTAGTTAATGGCTTCGCGTTTAGCCAATTTCAAGTATTATAAGTAGGTATCTAGTAAGCGTACAATTTTACAGTAGATGGAAATTAAAATAGAGTCTCACAACACATGTTATTACAGAAAGGACTCGGGTGAAGACAACATAAGGATAAAGATAAAAATATATTTATTTGTTAAAACATGAGTATATACACATGGTGCATGTGTTATTAGTTGATGATTTCCTAACATGTTAAGCCTTTGAGGCATACAAATGTTAAATTATAATAAAAACACTCATTATAACAATTATAAATAAAGAAAAAATACTCTATCTATAGTATATGTACAGACGCCTGCACCCTATCCAAATCTGTCAAATTTGTTTAATACATTTTCAACCATATACCTAACACATAAGGTTCAAAGTCAATTTGAGGAAATTTTACAGTTTGTTGAAATTTAATGTGCACGCGTGTGTACAACAGATTTGATCAACTACTACTACTAGGTACAGTTACATAGTGTGTTTCCAAAAGCTCCTCATCTTAAAGCAAGAGTGGACATACATCAAAATTCAAAATAATTTATTCAGTTTAGGCAACAAATAACTCTTATGAACGTCATTATGCCATCAGTTCGTAAGTCTACTCTGGGCGGGAGACCTTGTACTGAGATGAACCGGCAAGAAACTCAGCAAGTGTCAAGTTCTTTTCTCCCTTACAGCGTCAAAAATAATTGGAAAATGCCCTATCATAAAAGGACATTTTCCATCACAAATAAAATGTATAAGTAAAAAAAATTTGTCCACTTTAGACTTGACAACCCTAATGACTTTCTGAATCGTTCGTTCACTTTGGTTCACATATTGTAGGAAGCGGGACTTCACTTGAACGCATAGATGTTAATTGTCATTTTAGTATTATCGTTTTAGTACTATAATGCTGTTAGTACTACCATTATATTCAGTTTAATTACCTATTAGATGATTATTCGCTTGAATTTATCTTGTTATCTTTTAAATTGCATTTAGATAAGCAGTTTTATAAATTTTGTTAATGTAGTCTAAGGCGTTGTAACATTTTCACCTACTCGTACCTACCTTTTTATGAAACTGAAAAAAAACTAGAAATCGTTACTTTTTGATAGAACTTCAATTATTGCTGATTGATTTGATTACAAACAGCAATAATGAAAGCGCAATCAGAATTGCACGTTTATTATTAAATGCTTGAGCATTTAATATGAGTGAATGACACATGAGTGAAATTTAAATTACTACGTTTTTTTTACCTTTAATTATTTTGCTTCGTAGAATGGCAAGATTTCTCTGGTATTCTGATAAAAGCCATAAACTGTAGACAGTTTGTGCTATTTTAAAACGTCTACAATCGTGTCGATGGCCTGAGTTTAACAATTGTCCCACCTACCCTTAGAACAATAAGTAAACCTACCTACCTATCTTTATCAAAATCAGGCTATCGACACTTAATTGAGATGTTATTGAGTTAAGGAACTTGAGCTCCTGAGCCTCGATTCCGCTAGTTTAAAACGTCCACAAACGTGAGTCGGCTGCCTGATTCTGGTGACACTTTAAAACGCATACTGTTTACTGTCATAATTTTGATTGACATACATCATTCGATACCTTTAGGTAGAAAGGTCGTATAAACCATTTTGGCCAAATTGAGTTATATATACCATTTTTCTCAGATTTTTTTTCTCTATCGATCTGTATATACGAAATACAGAAATTCGCATAAAACATGTTTATACGACCCAGAAAAATTCGATCATAACGTCTTAAAAAAGGTAAATTGTTAACGTAAAAGCCGAATGTATTTTTTTTGTAGTTTTGTTATGATGTAATGACCATAATTTATATTAACTCAGGGCGTAAAAATCGTCTTTAATTGTAAATGGTATATACGCCCTAGCGAGTTAAATACATTACTTACAATTAGTTTAAATTCGACGTCGTAATGACCATAATTTATGTGATAATAAGCTTACCAAAAATGGATATACGACCTATGCAGTTTTTTTTAGGTACATTTTCATGGGGTGTATTAACCATAAATTGGTTTTTTCTTAGACGTAAATCCAAGCTAACTTTGAAACAAAAGAAGATAGATGTGTTTTGATGATTTAGCCTTTTTCATTCTCAAATTGTAAGAATCTTTTTCATTGGTCATTTTTTTATAACTTAAAAAACAAAAAAGTTATGAATTTTTATTTAAAAAAAAAAAACGTTTTTCTGCTCTCCTTAAAAGTCGGGTTTTGGTTTATACGACCTTTCTACCTAAAGGTATCGATATGGCATAATATTTTATTATGCATAAACATAATAACGCAGAATTTTTGAAAGGCATAATGTAAAAAATCATAAACGTTAAAATCTATATTTTTGTTTGACATAATTTTATTAAGCATACTTTAAAACGCATAATTTTACTATACATAACTGTTAACATTCATAATTTTGTTTTGACATAATTTTAAGTTGTTTTAAGGGGTTATTTCATTTCATACAATTACAAATGAACTAATTTCAAATGATATAACGTTCATTGCATATAATTTTTACTTGGTCTAAATACACTTCTTATAAAAACATTACGTATATTATTCACTTGCTATAATTTTACTAAGTTAAATTATGTTATTTTTAATATAAATATCATTTAAACCTTAATTTGATATTAAATATAGTCTTAAAAGTTAATACGTTGTGTTTTTAGTAATGTTGTGCTACAAAAGTCAGTGACAGAAACGAATCGCTACAAATCCGACTCCACGTAGTCTTGTCTGCCCTACGCTAGAGTGTAATTAAAGCGCCGGAGCCGTGACAGAAACCATGCCTGCTGCATGTTGCATGCTTGCTTGCATGGTTCATGCTTGCTTGCATGCTGCTAGCTTGCTTGCATGCTGCTTGCTTGCTTGCATGCTGCTTGCATGCTGCTTGCATGCCGCATGCTTGCTGAAGCTTGTTTGCTGCATGCTTGCTGCTTGCTTGCTGCATGCTTGCTGCATGCATGCATGATAAGGTGTAGTAAATAAAACAACATTTTAAATCAAATGTATGCCTTTTTAATATTATGCCTTTTAAATGTTATGGCAAATTTAAATTATGCCTTTTGTTAGTTATGGTTATTGCAATTATGCCTTTCCATGATTATGCCTTACAGATTTCGGCCATATGATGTTATGCGTTATGAAATTATGCTATAAAGACTTATGGCAAGTGACGATTATGACCATGAACATTATGCATTTTCAGTTTATGCCTAAAAACGTTATGCGTTTCAATAGGTAACCCCTGATTCTGACATTTCTCTCATTTGAGAGCACACCTTTCCCTCTTCATAAGATCCCTTCTCAAACGAGTCGCGAAGAAGACCTTTGGGTAAGTGTACTGCGTTTTTTCACGCTGCACCAGTTGACTTCGCGTCTGGGCTCCATTTCCACTTAACATCAGGTGGAGTGGAGTTATTTGCCGCGCTAACCATAAAATAATAATAATAGTGGTCGTAACGTAAAACTCAGACCACGGACACGCTATTGAAACGATATTGAGTTCGCAGACTGGACGTTGTGAAAACGAGACGCGTGTATGTACCTATATACGCTGATACGATCCAACCCCTCGGAGAATCTAGTATAGGGAACGGGCACACGCACTAGTGCGTGATGCCATTCCCTCTAGATAACCTCTGACGGTACTTCGTTTCACACCGCTTGGAGAACCCTTAAAGTTTCTTGCCGACCCCAAAAAAGTCCGGTGACGCTGAAAATGCCGTAAGACCAGCAATCGCTTTCTAAAAAAAAAAGCATGTCGTTTTTAACAACACTGCTACAATACCACCAATAGCTCATGGATGGTTAGCCATCTGGTTGTATGTCCCTGTGTGGCCCGCCCCACGCACACAGGGCCGCAAGCCACCCGGCCGATATTGATCGACCCAGCCTCCAGTGCGCAGGGTCGTTACGGCCCCGCTTAAGGCGAATGACACCGGAAAACGATATTTTATTTTATGTACAGACGCCTGCACATAAACCTATCCAAAACTGTAAAATTTCTTCAATAAATGTTCAGCCATATGTCATTTAAGTAAAGTTTAAAGTCTATTGAGGAAATTTGACAGTTTGTTATCACAAACTCTCATAATGTTTGATGTGCAAGTGTAGGTACTTTCCAAAGGACAGTAGGGTCAATTCGCTGAAATCTTAATGATAGCTGAAATTTAATAATAAATTAATAGTTGCATATTTTTTTAATTCACATAACATTTCTTACATTTTTTACCGTAAGGTGCCGCTATTTAAAATAGTACGCCACCTTAATTACTTTATTATTTCAATTAACACGCACCCAACATCAACACCACATTTCAAATACACATAATCTAGAATTTCAAAAAAAATTGAAGTGATATGATTATGAAAACATATAATTAATAAAGAAAATAAATTAGAGTAAACGGATTAATCTACTTTTATATGAAAAAAGTAGATTAACCCATTTACTATACGAGTAGGAGGAGCTCGATGGCGCAGCGGTTAACGCGCCCGGCCTGCGACTGCTAAGGTTAAACAACTTTCGCAAAGGCCGGTCATCGGATGGGTGACCAAAAATATATCATCTCGAGCTCCTCCATGCACGTAAAGCCGTTGGTCCCGGCTGCATTAGCAGTCGTTATTAACCATCAATCCGCACTGGGCCCGCGTAGTGGTTTATGGCCCGTTCTCCCTAACCATCCACAGGGAAAGCTCGTGCCCCAGCAGTGGGGACATAAAATGAGCTGATGATGATGATGATGACTATACGGTATATACATATATACGGGGATATGGCGTACGTGGTAATATTATTAGTAATATATATTTATAAAACTTACAAAATAAAAAAAACATACCTAAAGAAAAAGGTCTTTTGTTTTGATTATGTATTTTAAGTTACTTTTAGTTAGTTACTCTAATTAGATGATAATAATAATAATTAGAGATGTGTATTGTACATGGTAGCATGACATATGTATAGGGCATTTGTTACATTTCCATTGCAGTTACAGCTTCCCCTTAACGAATTCGGAGACTTCAATCAAAGTTAGTCTTACAGGCTGAAGTTGGTCCGTTACAAAGCTTTTGTTAAATGGTTATGTGTTAAAATGATTTTGTGCAAATAACAAAAATTCCGAAGAATAGGTGTAGTGGAGTTTAATTGCAAAGCAACTGTGTTGTGAACCGATCAGTTATCTGAAAGATGGTAAGTTATCTTCAAACTATTTAAGTAACTCAATTTTAAAGTTAGATACGAATTTAATTATTAAAAAAAATGTAAATTTTTATGACAAAAGACAACTGTGTTAAGCTTAAAAAAAATTGTTAAAAAATGGGTTTAATTGTGAATAAGTAGGATGTTACTCGTCGTAGTCATTATTAATAAACTGTTGAAAAATTAATGATCTACACTAATTCATGTTTTAATTGATTCTTTGTAAAACAATAACTATGCATTTATGTCTGAATTGATAATAGGGATAGTGTCTTTTTAGTATATAACGCCCAACGAAACAGTGCTGCAATTTGCAGATGCTTATGCACTGATTTTGCACATAAATGCACATAAGTGCAAAATGAGAAAAACAGTAAAACTTTTGTTTATATAAGCAAGCTCACTCTTAAAAGTATCTAAATCATTGATTTGGTATAGAGTCTACTATCGATAAGAGCTCGGCAATAAAATAGAAAAAAATCCTTTAATAAATACAAATTATTCTTTTAAACCTTAGCCGATGAACATTCACAAAAACTAAAATTTAAAGATTCTAACAAAAAAAATGTGCAGATGTAGGTACTTTCGCACTACGTAGGTTTATTTATAACTACAATAGGTATAAGCTGTTTAAGTACCTTAACATATGATAATAAAATGGAAATCCTTTATTGACTGTAAGATCAAGTATCAGAAGTAACAATTGTATTAATTTAAGATCTATGATTTTTTTTCCCAAAAACCTTAAATCCAGTAAGGAAATCCGGTGACAAGGCTGGCAGCTATCTCTGCCAGCGTATTAGCTTGGCAATCCAGAGGGGCAATGTTGCCAGCATTCTTGGGACCGTTCCCATGAGCCCACAGTTGGAAGACATCTTTTATTTATAGGCATTTCGTTTTTAATTTGCTATTTTTATTTCTTTGTTTTTTTTTTAAGTTCAGTTAAGTTACGTTTCTTTTTTTTTGTATTAAGTATTGTTCAAAATTAAATAAAAAGTTGTCAATTACATGTATTTCTATAATTTATGTAGTTAATTATCTTCTTCAGTATCATAGGCTCATTATAAATAGATATACTAAGATTATTTTACAACATGAAACATAATGAACGCATAACCAAAAAGTAGTTGGATATGAATTAGCCACTGGACCGATTTCAGCCTTATAGATTTTTGTGAACATGTGAACTGAGGGCCCACCTCACAGAATGCTGATTTGCCTACCTGGAGCTATTGTAACGGAGATATAAAACCTTATTTTAGCCTTTAAATTCATTGTACCGGATTCCTGGAAGAAGGATGGATCAATTTCGGTGGGCCCTCAGTCTACATGAATGTGTCAAATGTCAAAAATCGTCTTTTCTGCGTAATTGCATGAATGTACCGAAAAGATGACCATTCCAAACCAATGTGACAACATATTATGTGACAGCTACAAATACATAAAACAACTAAAATTATAATTGGGACGAAGATATAAGCAATTGTTTATTTGACAATGGGTGAATTGAGGGACCACGATCTAAACTTCTAAAATCATCGTGAATCTTGCATGAAAATATAAATTAAACAGAGATTCTAAGTTATTTAGTCATGCCAAATGCCTCATTTACCAATTAACACCAGTACTTCAATAGTTTTAGAGAAAATCACATTATTATGTTTTCCATTGTAGTCGACGTAGGGTGACCATGATTAAAATTACTTCAGGCAGGACACCTTATTTTTTTTCCTAAACATGCTTGAAAATGGGATCATTATTTCGAGATAAGTAGAAATTGTTGTACGGTCAAATACACGCAAGCAGCAGCGCCTCCTGGCGACATATGAGAAGAGTTAAGATTTTGCTCTACAAATTTTCGGTTTGTTTCGTTCGATCGAATGAATACGCCGATAGTTAACAAAACTCACACTCGATACCCTGGAATACTCTTACATAAAAAAAGGCTGCTAGCTGCAATTTGTCGTAACGATGGGCGATTGTTGTCAAAAACAATTGAAGTAGGTATTGAAATAATTCGTTAAACGATTGTGTTCGAATGAGAACTAAAATTATTCGATAGTTCGTCGAATGTAAATTGTAACTAGGGTAGTTGTACCAGTGTTCGACAGGAACCAGAGTGCCTAGTGTGTTATTTTTGACATTAGATCACGTTTATAAAAACGAGAATTAGTATGGCATTGAAGCAGCGCCTTCTGGCGACATACGAGAAGAGTTAAAGTTAGGTAATATATATATATATACGTTTTTGTTTTCTTAAAGGTAATCGAATGATAGTAAACAATACTGGGCAAAGGGTCACCATCATACAAATTTAGTCATCGCTACAATTGATGAGTATTGCCTTAATCTACTACTGCACTTACTATTGATTCATCATCATCATCATCATCATCATCATCATCATCATCAGCTCATTTTATGTCCCCACTGCTGGGGCACGAGCCTTCCCTATGGATGGATAGGGAGAACGGGCCATAAACCACCACGCGGACCCAGTGCGGATTGGTGGTTGTTAACGACTGCTAATGCAGCCGGGACCAACGGCTTTACGAACCTTCCGAAGCACGGAGGAGCTCGAGATGATACATTTTTGGTCACCCATCCGATGACTGGCCTTTGCGAAAGTTGCTTAACCTCAGCACTCGCAGACCGGGCGCGTTATCCACTGCGCCATCGAGCTCCTCTTGATTGATGATTGTAATTTATTCTTTGAATATAAAAGTTGTAAAAAATGTTCTGATTTTCTGAAGCTTTTAAGGTATCTAATTTAGTATTGGTAAAAATATAAAAATATAGGAAATCTTTTTTACATTGTTAACTTAATTTTAACGTATGTACCCTAATAAAATTATATTATTAGATTACTACTACATATACATAATTTACGTCCCTTTAAACATTATTTTAAAATACTTATAACGATTGTATGCAATCTGTAAAAAAATAAGCAATCATATTTAAGGGTGCGTACATATACCCTACCCTGTAAAGACTTCACTGTTTAAATATCACCATTAAATGTGGTAAAAAAAATTAAATATTTTTTTAGTAGGATTGTACTAAATGTTAACATTTTGTACAACCCTACTTTGTTATTGATTGACAAGCACAAGCGCAGTAAACATGGAATCATCGATTTGCTACTTTGTGTTATTAATCTTTGAAATAGAGATTATTGCCCCCTTTAACCCGGCGAGGATGTGGTGAAAATAGTGACGTGGAGTATGTCGAGGGTCTTTTTGACCCTGTATGTCATTGCGTTTAAAATGGCATTTTTTTATTTTGAAACCACAAATAAGATAAGTATTATGAAAATTACATGCTATTTTTATGACATGATAATACAAAACACACATAATAGTATACAATGTTATAATTAAATCAGTTTTGGCAAAGTACTACAAAAAAATAAACTTTTTCTTAAAATTACTTAACTAACACTAAAGTAACAAAAAATAGAAAACTTCTTATAACAATCAGCTTGCAATTTGGTACATAAGTAGAGATCAATCAGTTGTACTTACAGTCTTATCATCATTTTATAAACTACATATCATTATTGTCTGTAGCTGCAACACAATTCTGGCAGAACGAAACAGTGTGTTCGGGACAAATATATTTATGGCATTCGTCACAAACATTTGCTGTCTTGCGATGGCGGGCATAAGGACATATATGGCATCTTTTTCGTACACCTGGAAATCTGACAGGTGCTTCTTGTTCAGGTTCTCCACTGAATTCTCTTATGCTTTTGCGTAGCTGTCTGGGCAATCTTCTTTTTCGCTACCGTCGGATAATAAGTCGTCTTCACTGTCGGATTCCATTAAAACACGACGTATGCGCTCATCTTCACGCTCCTGCCTACTCATTTTGTACGAAAACACCTGAAAATATAATAATATTAGGTTAAAAATACTTTCCAAACCACACAAAAAATGTTACGCCGCGGTTGTGGCGGGGTCATATTTACCCTTTTCGGCTCCACGAACGTGTTGCTCCCGTCGCAAGCGGCGGCCGACTGAGTAGTGTTGCGGGGCGCACGCGCAAGTCCCTTAGCAACAGCTACTGAGACGCCCAAAACACTAAGATCGCAGAAAAAAAAACTACACACGATCAAAAACTGACAGGGTCAAAATGACCCTGCAACATCCTCGCCGGGTTAAACAAAAACTTGAACTCCTTTTTGTCTAAAAAATATAAACTTCTCAGCTACCTGTTACTTGTGAAAAAACAGTTATCACCAAACATGTAAGCTGCTCAAATTTTATTGCTTATTTTTTTTAGAGGTTGTATAAGGTCACATTTTATTAACTGCAAATATTATATATATTAATTTTTTTCTTAATTTACGTTGGCGTGGGCAGTATCCCAGTGCCTCCAAATAGGGCAATCCGGTTTATCCGTTAATGCGATCAGGATGCCATTGGGGCTGCACCTTGCTCTGTGCATCAGAGAGGCAATTCTTTTGCGTAAAATGGCATGGAACCCATCAGTACGGGCTTCTGCAAACATCCCTGATGCATTACAGAACCGAGGAAGGCCCATTAGCATCCTGAAAGCATTGTTATACTGGACGCGCAGAGAGCCGATAGCGCGCTGCGTGTAGTTGACCCACAGACTGCACGTGTCAAAGGATTGGCAATATGCTCTGAACAATGTTCATTTTACTTCACCTGTACACCTTGCAAACCTGCGAGCAAACATGTTACAGCGCACCACCAACGCTCTGCGCTCCCGCTCGATATCCAGATCATCAGTCATGTCCTCGGTGACGATATGCCCCAAATATGTACCTGAACTGCGAAACCCTCTCCAGAGGAACACCGATAAGTGTCACAGGCGGAATGTCAGAGGGAGTATTACGTCCCGCCCGAAACACCATCAGCTCACTCTTCTTAACATTATATCTGAGACCGTGTGACTCGGCGTACGACTCACATAGCCTCATCAACTTTCTAAGGGCACTGATTGACGGGCTCAGCAACACCATATCGTCTGCGTAACTGATGTTATTTACGGTCGTTCCACCAATGGAACATCCAACTTTGGTGTTGCTGAGCTCGACGAGCAGCTTTTTAATCGAAACGTCTTTTGGCGTTTTTCTTGAAAAGTAGCGTATAAAAATTAAGATTTTTTTCATAAAAATTGTTTATATATTTTGTTGAATTTATCCTCAAAATATATGCAGTTGATAAAATGTGACCTTAGATACTTGTATATCTACATGTGCTGTGATATGAAAAGATACTATGCTGATAAATAGGTATTATTCACAAAACACATTGTACGTCCGAAATGGATAAACTGTTGATACTATTTATTATTTAAGAACTATATTGTACACAGTTATACAATAAATAATTTCTATTTCTATTTCTATTTCTACGAGTTTTTCTAAAATCATCATCATCATCAGCTCATTTAATGTCCCCGCTGCTGGGGTACGACCCTTCCCTATGGATGAATAGGGAGAACGGGCCATAAACCACCATGCGGGCCCAGTGCAGATTGGTGATTGTTAACGACTGCTAATGCAGCCGGGACTAACGGCTTTACGTACCTTCCGAAGCACGGAGGAGCTCGAGATGATAAATTTTTGGTGACCCATCCGATGACCGGCCTTTGCGAAAGTTGCTTAACCTCAGCACTCGCAGACCGGGCGCGTTAACCACTGCGCCATCGAGCTCCTTTCTAAATTAATCAACCTAAATCTGGTCGCTCAGATCAGACCCAGATGATGCCCATGGAGAAATAAGCCATTATCTGGTACCATGTAACGCTAAGATGAAAAGGCCTATATTTGGGATCATGATAAAAAGTATATTTCCTCCCGCATATATTTTTAAAGGAGGGACTTATCCTTAAATTATTAAAATTATGTTCACCCTTTACAGTCGTTGTCCATTGTAATAAAATCTTCAATGTTCTCTAAAACTATTGAAGTACTGGTGTTAATTGGTAAATAAGGCATTTGGCATGACTTGGAATCTCTGTTTAATTTATATTTTCATGCAAGATTCACGATGATTTTAGAAGTTTAGATCGTGGTCCCTCAATTCACCCATTGTCAATTAAAAAATTGCTTATATCTTCGTCCCAATTATAATTTTTAATTGTTTTATGTATTTGTAGCTGTCATATATGTTGTCACATTGGTTTGGAATGGTCATCTTTTCGGTACATTCATGCGATTACGCAGAAAAGACGATTTTTGACATTTTAACCTCAAAAACTATGTAGACTGAGGGCCCACCGAAATTGATCCATCCTTCTTCCAGGAATCCGGTACAATGAATTTAAAGGCTAAAATAAGGTTTCATATTTCCGACACAATAGCTCCAGGTAGGCAAATCAGCATTCTGTGAGGTGGGCCCTCAGTTCACATGTTCACATATCTTTTGTGCAGTCAATGCAAATTTAAATTTTAAAAATGGCAATAAGGTTAAATAAACGGACACATACGTTTCAATATCGTTATTTTATGAAGAAAAAATGTCTAGAAATGGCTGAAAGCGCTTCAGTATGGCCGATTCTTAGCAAACTATTTTCAGGGTGCGTTGCAACAATGTAACAAGTATGTAATGTAACAGCGGTGCAATAAAAAAAAATGAGCGAGCCTTACAGTAGTCGCATAATTATGATGTGTAACATTTGACATCTCACCTTAGTAATAAGCAATTTTAACATTATATTCTGAAAATACAGAAAATTTTCGGAAATATTGTATTCGATAATGATTAACATTATTACTTACTTGGATTTTTTGTCAATGATGACTTCCTGTTACACACTTGTTACACTGTTACACATAGTTCCGTCCCATTTTACGAAATCACTCCCACAAATTGCTTATATAGAAAGCGAGGGGAAATATGTTACACATCAATAATAAAATAAACTTTTAGGAAGGAAAGTGGTAACGAAAGTTTTGGGGACAACACAAAGAGAGGAATTATCTGGAGGATCCTAAATATCCGTGAGTTGGAAGAGTCGGTGGTGGCGGAGCCCCGACCACCTATTGCGAGTATTATTTGATTTTAAGTGACGTTAAGGCTAACAGTGCGGTGCTTTAGAAGCCAAGTGAAGCCGTCGTCGGTCCCGGCTGCATTAGGACCAACGGTTTTACGTGCCTTTTGAAGCATGGAGGAGCTCGAGGTGAA
Organism: Eudonia mercurella; assembly: GCA_963082485.1. NCBI lineage: Eukaryota > Metazoa > Arthropoda > Insecta > Lepidoptera > Crambidae > Eudonia > Eudonia mercurella. Next base: position 6,869,591 of record OY720036.1, on the reverse strand, counting down.
ACATTTTTGGTCACCCATCCGAAGACCGGTCTTTGTGAAAGTTGCTTAACTTTAAAAAACTTCAATTTAAGACAATAATTTCGGAAAAGTGTTGAAAAACACAGTATCACGGGTTGGACAGCGCCACGATAGCATAATTGGATGTGCACCTGACCCGGTATGAGAAGGGTGTGGGTTCGAATCCCACTTGTCGAAATAATTTCAATACTTACCACAGAACACAGATACTTACCTCTCCAAATTATTATTTTTTTAAATGCGAAAAAAATTATACACAACTATAATTCTAAGACAATCAAAAAAAGATTTAGAAATAGTATTTTCAGAACCTATAATTGAGCACTTTTCGTTACAGGCCAGAATGGAGCTTCCGGTATTAGATAAATTTTGCTTCATCTTCGACTTGAAAACAGGATGTATCACAATGGGCATTTTGAACTCGGTAAGTACACGTTTAATATTTGACGATAGGGCCTTATTAGGTGTTGGTCTTCCTGTACACACGCCTGCACATCACTAGTACCACAAACGTCATAACTAAGTCATATCATCATCATCATCAGTTCATTTATGTCCCCACTGCTGGGGCACGAGCCTTCCCTATGGATGGATAGGGAGAACGGGCCATGAAACACCACGCGGGCCCAGTGCGGATTGGTCTAAGTCTAACTAAGTCATATGGTTGAACATTTATTGAAGAGGTTTGACAGTTTTGTATAGTCTGATGAGCAGCCGTCTGTACTATATGTAAAAACATCGTCACCATCTCATCTTATGTCCCCACTGCTGGGGTACGAGCGTACGAACCTTCACTATGGATAGAAATACCGCAGGGATAACAGGTCATAAACCATCACGTGGATTGGTGGTTGTTAACGATTGCAGCTGGGACCGGACGGCTTTAGGTGCCTTCCGAAGCACGGAGGACCTCGAGATGATGTATTTTTAGACATTAATTCCATGACTGGCCTTTGCGAAAGTTGGGTCCGGGTGTAGAAAAGGGGGCCCCAAAAAATAACACAATTTTTTATGTCTCGGACCCCCTTTGCTACACCCTAACCGAAAGGGGCTTAATTTAAACCGGTGGTCTTAACAGCCTCTGTGGTCTAGTGGTTAAGACCACCGGTTTAGACCCAGAGGTCCCGGGTTCGATTCCCAGCGGGGGGTACATCTTTGTGTACTCGGTTTGGTTGGTGGTGGGGCTTGTTTGTCCGCCTTACTAGCTACCACCATCTTATCTAAAATATGTCGCCATAACATCAATGTTTGTAGCATTGTTGTGTTCCGGCAGATAGAGATAAGATAGCCAGTACTTACCTCACTAGTTGAGGGTCCCGGGTGAAGTGCGCTTCCACCAAATGGCCTTACCATCACTTAACACTAGGTGAGATTAAGGCACTGCGCTTACCCGTAAATATTAAAAAAAAAAACAGTAATCGCAGACCAAGCGCGTTTACCACTGTCATTCATGATCCATCGACCTTAAAAAAACCTTCAATTTCCAGGTGCTGACGTTCACCCTGGCGATAATCCTCATCACCTTCGCCGTTGACATACGAGAGGCGACCGAGCAGCAGCTGAAGAGGGACGACGAGGTCACCATGTCCTCAGTGGTGTACACCATCGTGGTGCTGCTGGTGGTGCTGCTGTTCATCAAGTTCGTCCTCGACCTGGTCTTCGTGTATGCTGTCTATAAGGTAATTTACTGTTACTGCCTTTATCTTATGTTATATACGGAGTGTGTTCAAGTTGTTTTGCATGTATACTATATAAGTAGATGGCGCTGCGCTGTACTGTAGTAGATCGGGGTATAGAGAGTTTTAGCACATATATAACCATAATTTGTTTTTGTAAGTTCTAACTAGATGGGCACCTTTGATCCTATAAAATTAGTGAAAAACAGCCATTTTCCCCATACACTTTTATGTAAAAAATATATTATCATTAGCTTTATCGTCTACCCGCATAAAGTTTCGTTACAAATTACATAATTTCCATTTTTAAAACTTTAATTTTAAATTTCCAGGAGAAATGCGGCTTAATGAAGAAGTATTGCATCTTCTGGGTCGTGTTCCTGGTGCTGTTCATCATTGGCTTCCTCAAGAGCCTCTTCCACATGGACGCTGGTCACGTCATCGCACAGATTCTCTTTTTGGGTAAGTTCACTGAATGTATAAACAATATTTTTTATATAGAGAACGCACATCGAGTTTTCTAACTAATCTTACCTAACTGGCTCGGTTCTAGGCATGAGTTCAATATAAACGTAACCAATGACGGACATGAGCCCCTTATTAAAGATATAAAAACATAGATACGAAAACTGAATATCGGTTATCTACGTAACCGTTATTAAAGAAAACCGAAAACGCCCATGTTCACTCGGGTCGAATGTGAGAAAAGATGGTTTGAACCCACTCCCACCATCAGGCAGATAATTCCATCATTATGAGTTAACTAGACTAAGACTGCACATAGAAAATCACTTTCTTTACTATACTATACTATATTAGTATAACTTGGTAACGGCATATAATTTTGTAAATGTCGTTACTTATATTAAAACTGTGGAGTTTCTTGCGCCCATTCTTCTCCACAGCTAAAAAATAGACGTCCTGAATGGGTAGTAGGTAAAAATGTTTGGACGATTCAAATGCACTTTTCTAAAGTTTATTTGAACAAAAAATATTTGACTTTCACTTTGACTTTGACTTTGACTTTATACACAATAAGTTTTTCACAGATAAATTTATTTTTCAGCCGAAAACTTTTATTATATCATCGTGATCCGAAGCTACCTGATATCAATCAACGAAGACGGTGTCCTTTAAGGACTATTTATTTATAAATGTCTTTTTTTCCTATTATCTCCGATTGTATGTACCTATTATTACCGAAGTATACACGCATTTATTAAATAATTTGTATACTTTATACATTTACTTAAACAATTTTTAAAGGGTAGAATTTATAAACTGAGTTGCATATTTTTGTGACGTTATTCTTTCAAATAAAAATCTGCCTATATGTATTCATATTTTTAACCGTTTATAGCAATGGTTATGAATATATTTATGAAGCAAATAAATAACAATAATGTTAGCAAAACAAGTGTGTTCTATCTAGCTAGTCGATCGTAATTGTCCTGGGATAGAATTTTGTATAGCATATCGTGCGAATAGTATGAACTGCTACGGTACTAGTGATAGTAGCATAGTACATTTATATCGGTGTTTTTAATATATTATAATATAATTCTATTAAAAACTATTAAATAGTATTGTTAAAAATAATAGACAAAAGATATTTGTAATAATTATATTAACCAGAGTCATTGGTTGAAATAAAATGTTTATGATTATAATATTATATAGTATACATTTGACATTCATGTTTTGTCTTGTAATTATAGTTTATAATGTGGGTTTGAGGGTTTAATTTCTTTGGTTTGAAACTATACAAGGACCAAAGATGAGGAGTTTTGATGAGCTTTCTGAGCATGATGAATGGGGGTCTAGATGTTAGGAATCGTTTATACGGAAAGCGAACTTGGACCACGCATGATACGGTAGATAGAAGTGTCATTTTTGAACCAATTAGTACTTTGAAACAATAATATGATCAGGGTGTTTTTTAATGACTTAACTATTATCTCTTAAGAGATTTAGTCTGCTATACGTATCTACTTACTTTAACTTTGAAATAAATAAAAACCTTAAATTAATATACAAAACGTGTATCTGGACCGGATCGGTTAATTTGGTGTTTCCTTCAAAAGTTAAAAAACACCCTGTACAATGTAATGTAACACTGTACAATATAATAACCATAAATGTTTTTTTTATTGCTCTCCTATATTGTGTTGTGCTACAACTTATTTAATATTTGAGGATTATAAGCAATTAATTGATATTAAATCTGTCAATTCTGCTTCTAAGCACATTCATACGTTTACAAAATTGTTTATAATATTAGCAATAAATATTGTTCCATATTTGCCTAAATTCAGGTTGTGAAATACTTTTGCTTTTTTATCAGCGATACTACGAATTGTGACTTTTGTGAGTTAATTCTTTTTAATGCATTTTTATAGATATACAAATAAAAATGAAAAATATAAAATGTTGTTACTGTTGTATAATTTCGACATAAAATTAGGAATTTGTCTTCCATTAATTATAGATAAGTAAACATCATAATTTCTACTTTTAGCCGTTTATGCGTACTTTTGAATTTTCGACAACTAAATGTATGTTTGATAACTTTGCGTAAATATTTGTTTTTTGTAAAGAGTATAATATAGTTTCTTTTTATTTTTAATTCTGATAGAGGCTGTCAACATTTTTAAATATTGCTGTCAAAGCATCTTTTTAAAAACTTGTCTCATGGTTCTTCTATAAAATATTGTGCCAATATAATAAAAGGCATTACATTTTTCGTCTGAAACGTTCTTTACATGTCTTAACTTTTAATATACAATGTTTATAAATTATATTATACAGATTTAACTATATAATGTCTATACTTATAGAAAGTTTTAATAACAGTTCAACGATATTCCAATCGGTTGTATCTTGAAGACTGTGAAATACCATTGAAGCCAATTAATAAAGAAAATGAGGCCAAAAGTCGTAAGCAAATGACTTGTCAGTTTTGTATTACGTTATGAATTAACAATATGTATGTTTCTGAATCACAAGAATACAGGCTCTCGATTCTGCTATTTTAATTAATACAACCAAAATCAAATCGTGTCTCAATTTTTATTCGGATAGTTGGATGTTGGCCGCAGATTGCCTTTACAGCGTCACCGGACATTTTGGAGGTGGCTAGAAACTAAAGGGTTTCTCAAGCCGTGGGATTGGATTCCGTCAAAGGGTTTCTAAAGGGAATGGCATCATGCAAGCGTGTCCCCGTTCGTTCGTGGCCTTCAGATCGGAATTGGAGCGGAAAACCCGCTGGCGCCTGTAAAGGCTAGGACCCCGGGTTGACCGGGTCGTGTCTTAGTAGCCTGATTCTGACATAATTATTTACAACTTTTATAATATAACAGAAACGAGGCCCTGTTTTTAAAACGATTAACTTAACTGGCTACATATTAATTATACAGTAAGAAACTTATTAATGTAAATCCCCACTTAAACTGATATGTAAAGTTTTCTTGTGTAAATTATTATTTCTGATATGTAAAATCGTATGTCGGTACAATGGATTAGGTATGTACGAATATACGTCACTTCAATGTGTAAATTACTCGTGTATTGAATTAGACTATTGGCCACTTACAATACTTTAGTATTGAGTTAGACTAAATTATGTTATTTTTAAACTAACAAATAAATTATTCATGCGTCTTACTTAGTTTAAAAGAGTTTGTAATTAATCAAGAGGTGAACTAACGTAATATTTTTAAAGTACTGTATTCAAATTAATATATTTTAGATAAACAACAACATACAACTATGCGTAAAACATGAATGTTCACGGTGTCTAAAAGGATCTCAGAACTTTTTAAAAAAAATTCTAAAAAGATTTTATTAATTAGTTTTCTTGAGCTCTTTAAATATATAGTTTGAAATCAAAAATAACTCAACAGTATAGGACCCTGTCGTATGAATGGTTGCCATGGATCAAAAGTTGACAGAAGTTACTTTGTCAAGGTACAAAAGTACTTATATCACTTACTTATATTGATTTTATGTAAGGTGGAAATTGTATTTGCCCTTTGAAAGTGAAGAAACTTTAGTAAAGTTTAATGGCCAGCTAGTCTTATTGCATGTACATATGTTTGTCTAACGTCCCGTAGGTACCAATGTTAAAAGAACGACAATAATACGTCCTTCGCTTTAATTAGATTGTAATAGTTAACAGTGTGTATCTCTAACCTCTTCGGAAGCAAAGTGATTCGACATTTTCAAAGCTTTTTTATGATTATACTTTATTTTTGTACTTCCCATGTATCCTATGAATTTTGAGATTTTTGTTCATGTATGAACTTTATATTTGAAACATTTTTGTACTTAAAAGCGTAACTTACTTTTGTACTTAATTACGTAACTGGTCTAAAGGTCTTTGCCCATTACAGCGTGTGATACGCTAAGTTCCCTATTGAAACATGCAAAAAATATTAATATGATTGACTATTAGTATTAACCCGTTTCGCTAACAGAAAACATCGTAAATGCAAAGCTCATATGTGCCGTTGTATATTCGACGTTATATACTAAAACGAAGGCTGTTAATCAGTTGCAGTTGACATAGTAGTTAGTATTATAGGTAACGTACTGTCTACGGTCATGGTATGTACGTTGTAGCACAGTCACTAAGATTTGAAAAAGTCCAACGTTTGCTTCCAACTTGTATAAAAATATGAGATAATCCTTGCAATGTGATGAGACTTATCATATAGACATATCGACAGCTGACATATAATATGAATGGATTTTCTTATATTTTTACTCTCGAATCTTGTCTATTTGTGTATCTATTTACTTATCCCTTTACGACGGATGTATTGTATTGTAAACATATATAGATGTATGTTAGAAGTATTTTACATGTATATTTAAACTTAATGAGGGCTTATTTACATTGCTTATCTTTAAATATATATTTTTTACATTAAAACTGGTAATCGCTTTGCCTTTACCTCACTTGATGGTAAGTAATAAGGCCGGATGAAAGCGCATTTCCCCTGAAATCGTAAAATAATGAGGAGTTGCCATATCTTAAATTGTCTAACCATAAAACACTATTTCAAGAAGTATGTCGCCATATTATCAACAATATTAAAAACCTATGTAGTCTGTATTTGTAATTAATGAAAAAAAAGCCATTAACAATTACAATAACTACGATTAATATACATACCTAACTATTATATATTTTTACTAATATTGTGTAGGTAGATGTTTAAATATATTTACCTAATTGATATTCTGGTTCTTCTATGAGTCAATACGAATACCTATATTAAGTGACACTATATTTGTCTTCTGACACGTTCTTCACTTGTCTTAACTTTTTTAAATATTATACAATGTTTTTTAAAATATATAATTAAGTACTGATATTATACAGATTTATTTATAGGAAGTTTTAATAACAGATCATCGAGTATTTCAATCGACTGGTAATATCCGTTTCATATCTGTTTGTATACATACATACCTTTAGTGATGTAACAAATACACATGCTATAAAAGCTACAATTGAAATCATTTTTAATGTAAATGTGCCCAATAAGACATATTATAATATTTAAATGTATTTTCTTATACACAACAATACAATAACTACGAATAATATATTACATAATTTAATACTAATATTTTGTACATTAATTCAAAAAGGTTGGTCGAGGAAAACTATAAATAAGACCAACAGTAGGATAATTTAGAAATTGATTCCACATCGATTACCAGGAAATAAAAATGTAAATGATCGGTAAGAACTTCTTGGACGCACCAAGAATGCACTTTAATCCTTACCAATAATAATCCGCACCAAGAATGCTAAAGTGCATCCTTTTCAAGGATGCACTTTAGTCCTTACCTAAGTACTTTACTTGTCATAACAAAATAATATATCAAAGCACAACAAAAATACTCAATATTTTTTGTTTATTTTTTGTTTCAGTTTTATATTAATATACCTACCTAAAATAACGATACTACTTGAATTCTTCACTGTATTTTCCTTGCATAGAAAGTTTTATTAAAATTGGCTTATTGGTTTTAAGGAACTAGAGCTTTCAAGTTTGTTTGGGATACTGAAATGAAAAATGGTTCTTTTTTAAGCAGTTTGAAGTCAGCCCCGACAGACATAAATTATAATGTGACTTTATTTCATTTATATAATTATATATATATATATATATATATATCTTACTACTGACTATATCTTAACGTTTCCGCAATGTAAATAAGCCTAAAATGGATGTCTGCACAACTATCGATCAATTATAAACGCTTTAAATGTCGTATAACAATTATTTACAATGTGAATTAAATTTATTTTATAGAAAATTTTGATGTTTGTGAATGTTGTACAACGCTTTGTTAAATGCATTGTGTATTTAAATAAACACGTTATAGCAAATGTTTTGTTTTATTTAAAAGGTTCCTAGGGGCTGAATCAGAGCATAGATCACATAATCCTAAAAGTTTTTATGTACGTATACATTTTTTTTTAATTAAGTATTTTTTTTATTATTGAAAACCTAAAAAATTACACTACACCAAAAAGCCTGACTAGACTTAATATAGGTAATAGGTACTTTCCTTATAGCAAATGTGTAATAAATTATTTTCCATACTAAGTAACGCCACAGAAAAAAGATTGTATCGCACTCGGAGACGTCCAATATCGCGAACAAACTTTAATTATAGAATTCTACTATGCTATAATTCATGTAACCACAGCAGACCATAGATCCTGTAAAGGGTTTCATATGTCACACTTAGTGATTCTTTAAGACAAACGCCATTGGATCTATAGTGTTAAATTAAATAAATACTCTTCATTTTCATTTTATTGTTAAAAATAAATAAAATAGATGATAGTATAAAATAGATAATAGTATAAATTATACAAATGTAAAACACTAAGAAGCACTTAAACTTTAAAATAATTGCAAAGCAATTTAGCTAGTTACTTGTCTTAGTACATGTCTTTCAAGACTTATTTATTATACATTTATAATTATTTCCTAATTCTATGCATTTCAGATTCACATTGAGTAAACGTTTCGTGTCCCCAGGCTAATACTTCGTCGATTTAAACTATTTTATAACCTACCTTAATTAATTATAAATAAAAGCGATCTGTTCGAGAATACTTAATTTTTGCTTAGCAGATTAGAATTTGAAGCATGTTGCAAAACTAAATGACGATCTGATTCTTTTCTAGTACCTAAGCTTAGTTATAATTAGGTTAGGTATTGGAAACATTATAATTAATATAATTTTATACATAATTTTATTATAATATAATTTTATACATTATTTAAATAGTTCGCTTTTACACATTTCGATTTGATAACAACCATTCTTATTTGCACTATCAAATGTTGGAATGCTCTCCCAGCACACATAAGTATTCCTTCCTTCCTAACACATGGGGTTCTTTAAACGAGGTGTGAAGTAGCAACTTGTGGGCCGGCAAGGTGAGGACGGCTACGAGGCACAACCCCGCTTCACTAGCTGTTTTCACATTTAGACTCCGCTTCTGCTTTATATCAGGTTGAATGGAGACCTTATCTTATCTTATCTTAGTGGGGCCTGCTGAGGTTTCCCTCTCGCAGTAACACTTCGACCCATCGGGATCTTTTGTGCAACCCCATCCTTTCACTCTTCTTCCTCTGTAAAGATAGATGCCATAAGTTTGGCAACGTCTTTAAGAGCGAAGAGCCTGACGTCCTCCGGTTTTGGATAGGCCGAACCCAGGAGTCCCATTCTTTTCCTAGCCAGAGAGTGGCAGTCACACAGTAGGTGCTGCATTGACTCCGTTTCCTCCCCACATGCCCTACACAAGCTATTTGTTGATAGATGCATTGTGTGAAGCATTTATATCAGGATGAATGGAGACCTTACCACCAATCCGCACTGGGTCTATGGCCTGGGGGGCGATTTTTGAAGCGGTGACTAATTCTCACGTTGCTGATGCGATATCATTTTTCTCTTATTCATATCATTGGTAACTTATTTTTGTCACTTATTTTTGAATGGTAAAGAATGCAAAAAATATTATATTGCATAGTGTACATATTTTTATATCGAGATCACCGGTGACATTGAAAAATCACCCTCCTGATCTTGTGGTGTTTCCATTCATAACGACTGCTCGTACACTTGTTGTGGGGACATAAAATAAGCCAGTGATGGAGCAGAGACATCCACCTACTTACTTAAAGACATAATTTAATTTCCAACATAAGTCTTTTTGCAAGATTTTCTCTTAATCAAGGGGCGGGATCGAAGCAAACATTTCTTGGCTTTGCAGATTGCTTACTTAATGTTCTGCATTGTAAGTTTCTTCCCGGTGTACAACATCAAACTGTCTGTGTCTACAGCAAGCTGGTCATGTCGCTGGAAGCCGCGGATCATATGGGTATTGCGGTTTCGCTGTCGTCTTTCATAGTTCGGTACAACGCGTTCACAATCGTCAGGTGGTACAAGGAGTACGCTGGAATAGAAAATTAATTGATATCATTAGAAGCCCCTTTTTCCTTATGACTACAGGCCTGTATTTACTGGCTAGAATTAGACAGTAGTTACCAACTTTGATATCCGAAGGTCATGAGTTCAATTCCCAGGTCGGGCTAAGTGTGTTTTGGATTTTTCGATGCATGCCCGGGTATGTGATCATCAACCCGCATTTGGCAAGCGTGATGTTTAAAAAAGCCTTTACCGGTAATTGTAGTGATGACTTTATTTCAATGACGGAGGCCTTTGCCTAGCTAGCAGCGGGATAGTTTTTTTTTCTTTTAGTTGATGGCTTCGTACGATTAGCACATTTAGCCAGTTTTAAAGTAATTTTTCTAACATGTAATACATAAATAAACAATATTTCTTTCCTTTAAGATGATGATGAATGATAGTAGAAATGAGAAGTGAGAAATGATATACCCCCAACCCCTCGTGTATCCAGTAAAGATGTGGGGCTTTACTAAGTATACTAAATACTATCTTTAATATATATATAATACTAAACTATCTTTAAAAAAATCTTGCCATCTATAAATCTGGTTTTGCTCGTATACACTACAAAAGTGATTTGCGACTAAATAAAGTATTTTCTTCAGTGTTTTATTTATTTATTTGGGAACACCAGTTACTGTTTATGCTAAATACATAACATATCTACAATGACTGACTGTAATATAAGGAGGTGAACACCACACGCAATAATAAATAAAATAGTTTAAATTAAGACTTACTGGCTCCAGCTATCATCATGATAACAACCAGAGCGATGTTCCCCGGCGACTCCAGGAAGCCGGTCTTTTTGAGCTCAGGGCTGAAGAGGCACGTGACCACTGCTATCAGGAACAGGCACAAGATGAACACTAAGTTGAAGATGAATGACAACTGGAGGTAGCCTGGCCGTCTCTGCAAAAGAAATAGGCTGTAAGTAAGTATTGCAGTATAATATCACAAATTGATGATCATTGATGATTATCATCAAAATCATCATCATCTCAGCCAAAAGACGTCCACTGCTGCAGGCCTCCCCCAAGGATTAATGATTATGGTTTTATATAATTTTACGCAAATTTTGTTACAACCAAATAACAATTTGAAACAAGACAAAGTGTTGAAAAAATAGAGTAGGTAGTGTTGATTAATTTCAGTTGGACAGAGCCACGATAGCATAGTTGGTAGTGCACCTAACATAGCATGTCAAGAGGTTCGGGCTCGAATTCCGCTCGTGGAATTTTTTGACTTTGTCTTTTTCGAATATCATATATATAATATCATGTAGAGAAGAAATATACATTTGATCCGAAAATGTATAAACTTATTTCTATTATCTCTATGCACTTTGTGTCATTATATACCAAAATCAGTATCTACTTGATTTTGAAACTTCTTTAATTGGCTGAAATTAATTAATTAGAAAACAAAACTACGACTATGAAACGGACACTTTTGTGGCCGCCATCAATATATAAATATACTTCAGAGTAAGAACAAGGCGCATTACATCACATTGACAGATGTTGGCTGGATTCCTCAGAAAATGTGGTTTATTTAAATAAATCTAACTTTTAGATTTTTAATGTTATTATAGGTTATTCAAAAATTTTAAACTGGGCAGCGCTTTGATTAGGGTACCTACCTACTATACGGTGATATCTATATGTAGTGGCGTTAGTCTACGTTAGCTGTAGGTAGTCTACTTCAAAAACCATCATAGCTGCCGAAACTTTTAGTAGAACCGGCTTGTACGAGAGTGATTGGTACTTTACGATGATATTACGACAGCTGAGAATGGAAGGAATGGAATGCTACTAGATTATGTGATATCTATTCAGTGGCATCAGTCTACTCCAGCTGAGGAGAATAAAAGGACAGTTATAAGAATTCAATTTGTATTGGTATGCCCACTTTTAGTCCATTTTTTCGAGAACACTGGTGTTCATTCAGCACTTAACGAAACGTTTGTTTGAATTACTAGTGTTGCTATACAAGTGTCAGTGTTACCAAAGAAAAATATTTTAATTGTGAATAATTCTTCTAATAAAAATCTTTGATAAACTCTGAATAGTTTTCACTTCCTAAACATACATACATTTCCATTGTTGTACAAACAGAAATGCTATACATTCTTGGGTCTATTGTCAAAGGAATTTGCCTGATGTCCAAGCTAGATTTTGTGGGTTGTTTATGCAAAGTATGTGAGTAGAAATAGTTTTTCAAGTATACATATTGTCAGGTGGCTGTATACATTAACTATTTTAATGATTTATCACTGTGTAACTATATTTAACATTCGCATGGCAAGGTTGTCGTGGCGAAAATAGCAGGCACAAAAATACAGCAAAGTTTTTTTTCTCTTCGAGTTGTCTGTTATTGTTTAAGTCAACTTTAAAAATACATAACAACACCACTTTCCGTGAGTTTGTTTCCTTCAATACATACATATAACATTTTGCAAAGTTTTTATGAAAAATATGATGGGTGTTTAGAATGAAATACATACCTATTTAACTACTCATTTACTAAAGTGAGGCTATTTGTATCCATTGTTCAGAGTCGAAAGACTCAGCCATCAATTAATATAATGATGCAGACATAATTCCTCCTTAATTGTTTTCTTGCGATTTGGTTGGTTGTAAATTTTCTTTTGTGTCCTGCAAGCTAAAGACTGACTCAGTACTTAACTGATGATGCTAGCAATTCGTCTACAAATCATATTATGACGATGATGGAAAGGTTTTTATATCGTAACGGAGAAGTACATGGCCTTCATCTCATCTAATGTGATGATAAGCCAAAGGTGGAAGCGCACTTTACCCGTGAATCCTCAACTACGGAGGCACTAGCAATTTTATAACAAAAAAATTCAAATAACATTGTTGTCATGGCGACAGTCTTAGGTAAGATAGTGGTAGCTCTAGCTAGCCAGTTAGACTTAAAACAAGCTATATCACCAGACCACGCAGACGATAAAATTTAAAAAATTACCGGTATGATAAAGAATTATGTTTTAAAACTTCACTCCCTCTGCTTATAACTTAAGTAACTAAATAACATAAAACATTGAACCGAAAAACCAAATGAGATTTTAAAAGTGTGAAGGTCTTATCCCAGTAGTGGATCGTTTATAGGCTGACGATAATGATTCATGAAGATCATGATATTCTCAAAGATCAGTAGGGCGAGTCTTGTACCGAGGACTAATTCTCTCGCTATGGTATCAATTGAAAGTGCTTCTTTTTCTCTTATTTAAAGTCAATGGTAACAAATTTTTGACCCGAAAATTCTCGAACGGTGTGTACTTAGGTATCTTAATAATCATATTGTATATAATACAAAATGCAGAGATTCAAAAATAACAATCCCTGGACTTAACAAAATTAGAATCTATCGTCTAGTGCAAATTTAAGCCAGTAGCACGAAGAAATCTGTTTGTAATTATTCAATCACTAGTGACACTTCTTAGTGCCAGACAGTGTCATATTTCATACACAGACGGAATCATTCGTTTGAGATGAGCACTTGATTTTACTACCTGCTCAATATTCAAGAATACATTTACTGTGGGTAATAAAATATTGTAGTACTTCAGTTTTTGCTTTGCGGCGTGTTTTATGAGCAACCAGCCACAGGTACTTGAAACGCGATCGTATATATGTGCTTTTTGTTTATGAACAGGTAGTTTTTTAAATAACGACTCTTTTTACAAAACGAATTTTACGCGCGCATATTAAAGTATTAATTAGTATTCATTAGTATTCAAGTATTCACTCGTCTAGGGAAATCACGTCACACGAATGCCCAAAAGATTATTAATTTCTCATACAAACTTAAAACAAACATTTAAATACAAAATAATTTTAATGGCAATAAAAAGGCCGAAACCACAATATCCACATAGAAAGCAAAGTCTGCGCCGCGGCGGATTGCATTAAATATTTGACAATGAGCATAATTTGTTTATAATTAGTCTAACTAACTATCTAACCCTAATCTAACTATTAGACTCAATTTTTCCCGCGCCCTTCTCAATAGATTTAAAATAAATAAAATATAATAAAATAATAGATAAAATAGATAATATTTTATAATACTCCTAAGAATGAGGTTACTTAAACAAAGACCCATATTTACTTTACTTACCAAGTAAGCACCAGCACCGGCGATGAGATTGCTGATGCCGCTCAGGGTTGAGAACATCACCATGCTCATGGAGATGAGGTTGTCCTCTGGCTCCCTCTGTTTGTTCCTAGGCAGGTTCCATGCGCCTACAGCGATGTTGGCAAGGCATGCGACCTGGAAGTGGATTTATGGAGCACTTTTTATAGGGATATCGAACTAAAGGATATCGAACCGATCCGTTTCGTACCTCTCTGAGAATCTAGTAAAGAGAGGGGACGCGCTTGCGTGATGCTATTTATTGCCTCTGGAAACCCTTTGGCGTTGTTTTGATCACACGATTTGAGGAACCCTATAAATTTCTCGCTGATTCTTCAAAATTTTACTTCACCACTTTGTTGGTGTGATTAATATGTATATCCATGCCAAATTACAGCTTTCTAGTACTGAGAGTCTATGAGCTAGGCTGGGAATGGACAGACAGACAGACAGAATGGCGAAACTATAAGGGTTCCTTGTTGACTACGGAACCTTAAAAAGGAACATCGATAGCTGTAAACAACAAGCTCCCTATTTGAAATCGAATACCGTATTGCTGTTTGGTCAAATAATCGTCATTAGCGTGCCCTGAGTGCCAAGTGCGAGTTTCATTCGCCATTCGATCACGTTAACGAACACGAGAATTTGTATGGCAAAATGGCGACATACGAGAAGAGTTAACACTTCTCGTATGTCGCCAGGAGGTGCTGCTACAATTCCATATTAATTTTCGTTTTTGTAAACTTAATCGAATGAATACTATTAACCCTGCTCCCAATTTTATTTGGGGTAGGGGCCACATGTTGCCTACCAAAAATCATGTGTTTTCAGTACAGTCAGCTATTTTATAAAAATTACAAAATGTTTTGTGATATATTTTTTTTGTAAAATTGACGATAATAAAAGTTTTTTTCTTCGAACATTATAACTGGTAATCGAATTGGTGCGTTATTCACAATACATTTTGGCATGTTCCGTTCAGAGTACAATTTTACATTTCGGAATATAAATACTTATAAAATACAGTGAAAAAATTAAACGCCTACGCCTGGATGGCACTCTGCTGCTATAAAAGCATTTTAAAAAAAAGCAATGACAAAAATTTCAGCGCTTACGTCAGCCTTTTCGGTAGCATAGCGGTCAGTACAGCCGCCCGGATTGCGGAAGACCCAGGTTCGATTACTGGCTGGGTCGGGTAAACGTTTAATTTTTCACTGTATTTTATAAGTATTTAATTCAACTTCATTGCAGTAATTAGCACTTAAAATAAAAAAGGAAAATTTCGGAATATGATGGTTTTCATGATAGGCAGGCAGCGATGTTTTCGTCTTTCATTCCTCGACCAACCGTAGCCGTCATTTCAACGTTTACCATTAAACATTTGAATGACAAATTTATTAAATGCAATTCTTTTATTACCTATCGGCATTATAATTTGACTAAAAAAACACAACAAAAGTGTTTTTCATTATATCCAATCTAAACGTCAAATTAATATGACGCTCAACTACGAGTATAAGTGGTTGAGACTTTGTCCTTGTTGATGCCAATTAATGTCGAAACAAGTCAAAGTTCATTAACATTGTAAGCTAATGAGACATTTTGTTATGTTTTAAATATTGTTCATAATATCTGCAGTACTAGTTTTAAAGGAACTGTTAGTCGCCTATTGTCTGCAGCGTCAGATTTTAGGGGCAGCGAGGAACATAACGTACATAACGTACATAACTACACATCAATCAATCCATAACTGTCAAATGTCTTCATTAAATGTTCAACCTTATGCCATGTACATATATAGAGTTCAAAGTCTATTGAGACAATTTGACAGTTTGTAGCAATCTGATATGCAGGCGTGCGCACCTCAAACTAGACCAGTGGTTCCCAACCTTTCTCCGACCATGGACCCTTTTCCTAATTTATTTGTTTAAGCTTTATTCAAAACTTAAAAAGTATTTGTAGCGTAAGTTTAGTAGTGATAGTTTATCTTCAGAAACTTCATGCTACCAAAAATGCTGATGCGAAACATTTCATGTTCCACCATGACCAAGAATTAGCAAATAGATAGCGTAGGCGATAGTGCAGGAGTTAAAAAATAACATTGTACTGTTCAAAATTATTTTCTGGATTTAATTATGTTCTGAACCGCGGACCATTACCGATGCTCTCACGGAGCATCTGTGGTCCGCGGACCACCAGTTGGGTACCATTGAGCTAGAATGACCGGACATTTCTCATAAAGTTTCTACAGGGGATAGCATCACGCTACTGTGACCCTGTTTCCTACTAGATTCTCCGAGCCGTTCGAGTATGTTTCGAGAGCGGAAAATGCGAAGACACTTTTGATTTCAGGGTTAGTGGTTTATGGCCTGAACTCCAAAGGGAAAGCTCGTGCCAGCAGCGGGGATATTAAATAAGCTGATGTAGATAATAAAAATAAATATTGCGAAATATTATACTAACAGTAGACAGCAGAACTACTAAGTAGAAGCCGGTCTCTAGGGAGATGCATCCACAGCAGCGACGCACCATTGGCAAAGGCATTTTTCTGTAAATAAAACCGTTCTGTATATAATTTTAAGATAAAAATACAACATAATTAACATAGAAAGCATGCGATTTATTTTAATTAACAGTTGAAATTAGTAAAACGTAATACTTTTACAAACAAATATTTTTTTCGGAAAAGTTTCATGAACCAACATAGGATTCCCTATTGTGGATTTGGCACTTCTATGCTTTATTAGAAGACACGAGAGATATTCACGAACATCAATGGAAAAAAATAGATAAGTAGATTATTATTATTACAGAATCTCTGCCTTTTGAAGTTTTAATTTTAAATCAAATATCTTATCGTTATTATACAAACAAAAAATGAATGAGTGTGTATTTTGATAAGATCAAAGAAAGAAAAGCTCTTTGAACTGAATACTCGTTTAAAGGTTGACCAATCCAATGTGTTAGTATGGAAAAGTCGATAATTATAAGAGATAGCGAAATTGTTTCTAATGAAAAAAAAATATCGAAATGTAAGACTTTACAAGGACCTGTCGCAGAATTCTTGCGAGAATTTGAAAAGTAATGTTCCACTGTTTTGTTAATTTGCCAAAATTCATGTTCACGAAATACATGTCAATCAAAATGATTAATGACTACTAACACCACAGAGTAAATATACCACCGGAATTACTCATGTGCTAACACTACGCATAAATATTAAAAATATGAAACTAAATGTTAAAAAAAAAACACTAAAAATCACAATAGCATTACATTTATCAACAAAAAAAATAAAAAATAAATTGAGGATTCTTTGAAACAGTTCAGCAGTATTAAGAATATAACAACTGATTTAAAGTTTTTGAATCCGAACTGAACTCATTTCGTATTTCTATTTAAGCATTTTCACAAGTAACACTTTTAAAACACACACTGACATTTTTGTTGGTTTGTGATTATTAATTTTGTGTAAGATGTTGCAGTAACTAAATCATAACTTTTAAGTATCTGATAGATCTCATAAAGATATTGGGAACTAGAGGCTTTAATAACGGAAAGTCATTAAGGGGTTATTACCCCTTACAAATAAACAGAGAAAGCTCCGAATAGTTATTTCTTGTTTTGTTTCTTTAAGTGCCTTACAAATAAACAAAGAATAAGCTTTGAATAGTTATTCCGTGTTTTGTCTCTTTTACTCTAATTTGAAATGACGTTTACATGACAGGAACAAAACACGGAATAACTATTCGGACCTTATTATTTGTTTATTTGTAAGGCACATATAAGTTTAAGCTCACGACGAAGTAGGTACCTACAAGGGTCTGCAAACAAACTCCCGATACAACAAGAAAAAGGCACAATGCTTCTTAGGACTATTTCAGTTCCATTCTATTTCAATCGCAGCGCAGCGGCCGGCGGTGTCTCATACAGACAACTCTTTTAATATAACCGGAATGTGGAGATTAATAAAATATTCATATCATACCATATTACTTGGGGAAGAATGGGGTCAATACACCCATGGAATAGACAATAGAAGTCTTAATTTAATAATGGCCATGGTGACTTCTTGGCGGGAAAGTGAAGAGTCATGTCTGCGGTTTTGTTTTATTTTCAAAAATTTGTGTTATGTCGAATAATTATGTGAAATAATGGTGGGTTATTAACTGTTAAGTGTTCGTGAGTGTGCATGAGTGTTGGACTGTTGGCAAATGAAACAAAACAGTGCAACGTCACTTTTCAAATTCTTTCAAGAAGTCCGCCCGAGGACTTAGTAAAGAGCCACATCTTTACTAAGATACTCGAGGGGTTGGGGGGGTACCTATATGATTTCTCACTTCTCATTTCTATTATCATTCAGAAAAGAAATATTGTTTATTTATGTATTACTTGTTAGAAATATAACTTTGACACTGGCTAAATGTGCTAATCGCACAAAGCCATCAACAAAAGTAAAAAAAAAAAAGTCCATGGTATAGTTTTGTTTGATTATATATTTATTTATTATTGATGATTGTTTTAAGGCCAAACGAATTGTTTTCAAGGTAAAACGAATTAAACTGATATCGATAAAAAAACTTTTTTATTTTAAGCAAAGACGAATCACAGAAAAAGCACAAAGTAAATAAAAAGATAAATTAAAAGTTGTGTATAACGAACGCCACACATGCAAACATTTGTTTGTACACGTATGTATCAAATTTGTTTTTTTTTAGAATTAATTAATAGGTAGGTACACTAGGTACTTACCGTCTCATAAATATTAGGCGCCTCTCAAAATTGTATTGTTTTACAAAAACACAAATGTTGAAAAAATTTCCACGAGCAGGATTTGAACCTGCACCCTTCTGACATTCCGGGTCAGGTGCTCCTCCAATTGAGCTATCGTGGTTCTAACCAGCCCGCCGAAATTATTCAAAAATTTTTTCAACATTTGTGTTTTTGTAATTTGTTCGCAACAAAATTTGCTTTAAAAATCATTTTGAACATTTTGTATTGTTTTTTTGAGAAGCTTTCAACCACGATGCGGTCTTAAACATGATTTCAAATACCTATTTAGGATATCAAATAAAACTACCAACGTTCACATCACAAATAAATAACTGGGTTTTATAGAAGCTCATTTTTTCTCTTGCTAATACAGAAAAGAAAAGAAAGTGCATGCGTTTCGTTTCACAACACAACAATTTTCGTAAAAAAAACTTATAAACACCACGACACAATGTTTACTCAACTGTTCCGATTTAAGTAGCTAGGTACGTGTTTACGCTCGGGCGAGCCGTTCAGTCAATCCATTCGTTCACACAACTATATTTACACACAGTTCAATTATGAAATTGGTGCATGGTCTGATTCTATTTTTGTTCTACCAACGCGAATCCCAAGAAAATGTCAACTCATTGTACCGCACGATTGATGTTATTGTATTGGTCTCGGTTTGTTGATTTACAACAGCTGTTCATTGAATTTAATTGTAAAATAAAAACCAAACAAAATTGTTGAACTTGTCTGTCGTTTAAAAACGGAACACTTTCACGAAAGAAAAAAACGAAACGAAACGAAACAAAACTTCTATTAACATACGTAAAGAGGTATTATTTAATACAACGGGTAAACAAAATCGGCGCGAATTTTCTTTTTCAAATTACGAACACTGTTTTGTTTTCTTTTTATTAGGCGAAGGCAGCGCGTATTAACCGGCAGCCAGTGATCAACTAGCGTTGTGGCGCTTCCTACATCCGCTGTTTGATGAATGACCGTGGCCTTGTGTGAGCGGTATGACTACGCAACCGCTGCAGCACTTCTTAACTATTGGCCCTTAGTTTTGAATATTAATGCTACTATTAACATAAATAAATGGTTGATATTCGAAAGAAATCAATAACATAAGTATTTTGGCATTGAAAAGGAATACAATTATCTATCCACTTATATCCTATCTACCATACCATTTTCTTATTTTCAAACGTTTCATGGTAGATGTTTTGTTCAACGACTGTAAACTGTGGTTATTTTTCAATCAAGTGATGCTTTGATACTAAATTTTGAGTTTATCCATTGAGACTATATTTTTCACTGTTCTAAATTTTGTGTACCTACAATCCAAGCAGCGCCATCTAGTCATGATCTTGTGAAACAACATAACAGCGAAGTTGATGCATGTCAACTCACAGTCGCATAATAGATAAATCGAAGGCTATCATATATCATACTGATAGCTGAAGACAATGCAAATGGAGTTATATATAGTAAGCAAGTCGTTTACATGGATACAGTAGCAGCTATGTCTTTTTCTACATCCATCGTGGTTCAAATTGTATCTAGCGTATGGTTGGGTATGAGATCGATAACATCGTCTCAATGTCATGCTAGTCGAAGTCAGCCTTAGTTGACCTTCTAACAATTCTTGAGTATTGAACAATTAAAGTACCTAGAATAGTGGCACCAGATATCGACAGGAACCAGAGATCGACATTTTTTTCCGTTAATAATTAGTAACTATTGATACAGATCACCTAGCTGTCATCTAGTAAAATCCAGTAAAAAAACAAAAACGGTGTTGAAATCTGGGCTTAAAGTGTCGAACACTGATCGTAGTGGCCTACGATAAAATATATTGATCATAAATTAGCTGGCTGAATTTTCACAAAACAAAAGCATTTGATATAAGCATATCTTATCACTAGTAGCCGCGGATCGTGCTCGGCGGCAAGCACTTGGACAGGCCTATGTCCAGCAGTGGACTAGTATAGGCTGATGATGATGAGGATAATCCTAAATGAAAATGCCACCTGTAATACAAGAAAAACGCCAGTCTTTACCGCCTGTCCACCCAATTTGAAGATGTGCCGTCATTGCCTAATAACAACACATCTTTAAATTGGGTGGATAATACTGACGAGGTTTTATCTTTTTTGGGGGCGGGCGGCGAGAAACTTAAAGGGTTCCTCAAGCCGTGTGAAACGCATCACCGTCAGAGGGAACGGCATCTTTACTTAATTCTCCGAGGGGTTCGGATCGGATGGTCCGAGCCCCTCGCCTCGGTGAATCTAGTCTCATGCCATTCCCTCTAGAAACCCTATAACGGTACCTACGGCTTAACGAGCTCTTTAATTACATCTTCAAATTGTGAAAGACACAAACTACATCTTCAAATTGTCCAATAATATTGAAAATATATTATACGAAGTTCCCCTAAAAAGGCTATTAAGCTAAATTACCCATCATGTTCTTCTTCCATTCATTACCATTCCCCGATCCGATTTGAACCCCTCGAAGAATCTAGTAGGGCACGGGGATGCCATTCCCTCTAGAAAACCTCTAACGGCGATTCGGTTCACAAGGTTGAGGAACCCTTTAAGTTTTTCGCCACCCACCCTCAAAAAAGATAGAACCTCGTCAGTATTATCCATCCAATTTAAAGATGTGTTGTTATTAGGCAATGACGACACATCTTCAAATTGTGTGGACAGGCGGTAAAGACAGGTGTCTTTTCTTGTATTACAGGTGGCATTTTCATTTAGGATCATCATCATCATTACAGGCGATACTAGTCCACTGCTGGACATAGGTCTCTCCGAGATGGTATTGGTATTGTATTCGAATATCGATTATTTATAATATTTCAAACATTTTTACATTCATATTTTATTAGTAATGTATCTAATTCAGAGAAGATGTTTGTTTGTTCCTTGTAAGAAAGATGTTGCCTTGTCATAGGAACTACAACCTGTCCTTGATACCTTATCGTGTAATATTTTTAACACGCTATGTTGTAAGTATTCTGTTTGTGCACCAAATAAAAAAAATAAAAACAGAACACGCACCAAGAACCCTGAATGCAGTCTTTTATCAACAAAAGCCAGGTAATGAAGATGATAGTTTGCTCCATAAAAAAATACAAAATTATTCTTTGTTTATTTTAAGTTGACAAATATAATGGTAATCTCTACAGATTCGCCTTGTGTGAGTTAGTATCCGTATTCTAAGATTACGTTAACGAAAACGAAAATTAGTAGGGCATTGAAGCAGCGCCTCCTGGCGACACAGGAGAGAAGTTACAATTTTGCCATACAAATTGTCGTTTTCGTAAACGTTAACGACTACTGGCGAATGAAACTCGCATTTGGCACCCAGATGGAACTAGCGTATCGGCACGGTGTTCGACACAGTAAGCCCAAAGTTCGACACCAGTTTTAGTTTTAAAAAAATAATGAAGAAAAGAAATTCAATGAAATTTTACTAGAAGACACCTAGGAGGTCTGTACTAAATTATTCATCATCATCATCATCATCAGCTCATTTTAATGTCCCACTGCTGGGGCACGAGCCTTCCCTATGTATGGATAGGGAGAACGGGCCCGGGCCCAGTGCGGGTTGGTAGTTGTTAACGACTGCTAACGCAGCCGGGACCAACGGCTTTACGTGCCTTCCGAAGCACGGAGGAGCTCGAGATAGAAAATTTTTAGTCACCCATCTGATGACCGGCCTTTGCGAAAGTTGCTTAACCACAGCAATCGCAGACCGGGCGCGTTAACCACTGCACCATCGAAATAACTTTCTCGTATTTATAACACTTTGTGCTTATCGCTTTTACCGCATAGCTTAGTTGTAAGTGCACCTGACCCGGTGTACCAGAAGACGCGGGTTCGAGTCCCACTTGTGGAAACCATTTACAACACTTTCCCGAATTAAATTTGTTCGCAACAAAATCGGCGAAATACTCGGCTTAACCTTAAATTTTAAAATTAAAAATATAACTAAATTATAAATTTGTATTTAAAAAAAAGTATCTGCAACATACATAAGATGACACAAATAACTCACTAACAAACGCATATAATGCGAAAGTCTCGATTATAAATGGAAAATACATACAAACAAATCTTAAATTAACCTAAAATATACATCATATTTTTAATTAAGGCGTTAAGGGGGTGCAGCGCGGAATTTCGAAAATTTACGTGTTTTTAAGTCACTGGTGCTAGGCGCTGAATAGGTCATATACATTAAAAGGACTAGTTTAGGTTAGCTTGATCCTTTCACAAGGGCATGGTTGTCTTGGAATTTGAAACAAATACCCAGAACCTGCATTAACAATACGTAAAAGTAATGATATATAAAAACTTATTTCTTTAGAAACTTTGTAAATACAGCACAAATGAAACAATGATCCGACGTCAAAATGTTTGTATTTTATATTCCGCAGGGCACTGTTGTCTTATTTTTCAATTAAAAAATATGAATATGAAAATATTAAGACTTTTATTATTTTTTACCCAAACGCCTATGATTTTACGAAAGTAAACATTGCTCTAATTAAATCACCAGCCTACTCTGACTGCCACGCGCCGCTCGCTAGCTATCGTAAAGAAACTTGAAACTCGCAGTTTTGCGTCCGCGCTGCACCCCCTTAAGGCACTGACACCATGAAAACGCTCTCTGTTGATCTGTATACAAGCAAGAGGGACGCAAATTGTGCGTGATCTACTTACTGCATTCTGGTAAAAGAACTTGAAAAACGCTAATTATACATATAAAATCTAGACAGTTTATTAAAAAAAAAACAATAGCGTTTTTTTAATAAGTGTAACGTATCATCATCATCATCATCATCATCGACAAAAGCCTCCCCCAAGGATCTCCACAACGACCGGTTTTGTGCTGCATCCAGCGGCTTCCCGCGACCTTCACCAGATCGTCGGTCCATCTTGTTGGAGGCCTGCCCACACTGCGCTTTCCGGTACGCGGTCGCCACTCATGGATTATTCCGCCCCAGCGGCCATCAGTCCTGCGAACAATGTGCCCACTGCCACTTGAGCTTAGCAACTCTTCGGGCTATGTCGGTTACCTTTGTTCTTCTGAGGATCTCCTCATTTCTGATTTGATCACGCAGCGATACCCCGAGCACAGCACTCTCCATTGCTCTTTGAGTGACCTTGAGCCTTCTCATAAGGCCCATAGTAAGCGAACACGTCTCAGTCCCGTATGTCATCACTGGCAACACACACTGGTCAAAGACTTTCGTCTTGAGACACTGCGACTGCGGTATATCGGACGAAAAGATATTTCGTAGCTTACCGAACGCTGCCCAGCCTAATTGGATTCGACGATTGACCTCTTTGCTGAAGTTGGACCTACCTAGCTGGACCGTTTGTCCCAGGTAAACATAATCGTCTACAACTTCAAGGCCAGAGTCCCCAACCTTCAGAAGAGTGGGTACGACACGTGAGTTTGACATAACTTTCGTCTTCTCCATGTTAATTATAAGACCAACTTGTTGAGAGACTCTGTTGAGGTCACCGAGCATTGTGCCAAGATCTTCCAGGGTCTCAGCCATGACCACTATATAGTCAGCAAATCGAAGGTGAGTGATGTATACGCCGTTGACCTTGATGCCGAGTCCTTTCCAGTCCAGAAGCTTGAAAACATCTTCCAGTGCAGCAATGAACAGTTTCGGAGATATCACATCTCCCTGTCTCACTCCTCGCTGCAACGGGATAGGTTTCGAGCTCTGGTCCTGAAGATGTACCGGTAGTCAATTTGTCACCGCTGGAGAGACTGTAGCACGGCCCATAGTTTCAATCGAGTCAAAGGCTTTTTTCATAGCCACAAACGCTAAGCAAAGGGGCTGCTTATACTCTTCGATCTTCTTATAACCTGCCGCAGCGTATGTATGTGGTCTATGGTGCTGAAGCCTTTTCGGAAGCCGGCTTGTTCGATAAGCTGGAAGTCATCAAACTTGCGTGCGAGACGGTTCGTTATGACTCTCGAAAACAGCTTGTAGACGTGGCTTAGAAGTGAGATGGGCCTGTAGTTCTTAAGCAGGATTTTGTCGCCCTTTTTGAAGAACCTTCGTGCCACGTCTCTGGCGTTCTGCCCCCTAGTACGATGGAATTAAATAGCTTCTGAAGAGCTACGAGTACCTGTAGCTAGTAGTAGTAGAGTAGCTAGTCTTCCGCCTGCTTTCAGCAGCTCGGCCATAATTCCGTCAGCACCTGGTGCCCTGTCGTTCGTGAACTGTTTGAGAGCCATACTAATCTCGGACAGGCTGATGTCCGGGATGTCTTCGGTATAGTGCCGGGTTAACTTAGATCTACGGTCTTTAGCTAAGCTTTGTACAGGTGGCCGTGTGGATGTGTAAAGCTGTCCACAGAACTTCTCGACCTCTCCTATCCATAACATCGGACCTGGTCGTGACAGTTCTGCCGTTAAGGGTTTTCAGCGTCGTCAGTTGGCACTGCCCAATACCCAGATCTCTTGCGATCACTTTTGAGTCTTTGTTCCGCTCAATGGCTTCTTTAATACGGTTAGTATTAAATCGGCGCGTGTCGCGAGACATAGACTTCGAGATCTGTCTATTTAGCCGCCGAAACTGAGACGCATCACTTGAGGTTTTTGGTTCCTTTTGACGGTGGGTTTTAAAGAATTTGGACCCAATCGTTTGGAAAGTTTCCACAAACCTGTTGCTGTATTCGTCCACATTTTTGCAATCATTTTGGCACTCGAAGCGATTCTGTAATTCGAGTTGAAAGCTTTCGGAGTTTTGGATTTGAATGGGTGCAGGACGGAGCGTAGACCCTATTAATCGACGTCTTTCCAGTAAAACGTTGATATTCAATGTGCCTCTTACCAACCGGTGATCGCTGCCAGTTTTAAACGCATTGATCACAGTGACATCATTGAATATTTGCTTCCTCATCGATATAATAAAGTCAATCTCGTTTTTTTGAGTAAATTTTATAATTCTGCGTTTTAGAAACAATAACATTTTTGCTGATATAGCCTATTATATATAATAATTATATTTTTCTTGGCGTTGTATACTTTTTATTGAAAATATACATAAAGAAGCGCATTTTAAGTGTCAGCGCCTTAACATGTACTTGATCCGCACTGGCTACGGTGGCAATGGCCATATTATATAAACAAATAAATAACCAGATTGCCTTTTAGTAACATTATTGACATGGAATATCTCTTTTTATCGGGAACGCCAATTTAAGCGTAATATATTATTTATAAATAATTTGGTATCTGGACATTTTGTTCAGTTCACTATCTATCTATATATAATTCTAATTGCGCGATATCTTTGTGGCGTACGCACGAAGAATAAATACCATTTGTAATCAATTATAAATTTTGTGTTAAATTAAACTGTATAAAAACTTATTACGGTAATAGTAAACTTATATTTAACCAGTGGTCAAAATTGGACTGTGTAGTTCACAAAAATTACAATGTTTATACAATGTAATGTTAAACATGTTTTCCATAAATCTATATAAATAAAAATCAAGCGCTGTTAGTTAGTCTAGCTAAAATTCAAAAAGGGCTTGACCGATTTCAATAAATATTTTGTTTTGTACGCTCTAATACAAGGATGGTTTAGAAAAAAACAAGGAAAATCTCAAAAAAATTGCTGAGGATTTGAAACATCTAAAAGTTATTAAACCAAGCCATTATCCACTTTGGATTACTCAGATGACGTTTGTGGCACATATTTATTAAAACTAAGACAAGACAACGTCTGTAGGGTCAATTAGTTTATTAATAAATATTTCGTGACTCAGGCTCCATATAAATTTTAACTATACCAAATCTCACACTCCCCCGGGCGCGCAATATATATAAGTTTTCTTTTCACGTATTAATATATTCAATTCAACTAGTCAACTCCGACAATCTGACTGTGACGGTCTTTGTGACAGACTCCCTCAACTTAGCTTTCAGTATTATAATAAAGATGACAGTAATCGGTACAACATGAAACGAGTTTATGACACAAAATATTTTGACAGAGAACGCGTTAATGTTAAACATAGATAAAACATCAGTGACGAACACCTGTAAGCAAGTCGTGAGCACCAGGAGGAGAGACACAGAGGCGGTCTTCAATATGTCACTGAAGTTTCTTCTACTCTCCGAGCCTCTTTTGAAGGCAACATAAAATATTCGAAAGTATATAAAGGCATTTACTGTCACAATCACAAACTTTATACACGCGTAAATTTTGAAGTACAGCTTAAACTGTTTTATTAACAGGTTCTTCAACAAGTAAATAGTGATCACACCAAATGGCAATGATATTGTCCACACTATAACTGATGTGACCAGCAAACTCAATTTCTTTCTGGAGTACACAATGATGATTTTATCGTACAAGTTCTTTGTGAACACAAACATCCAGACGACGAGACTGAAGTCGACGTAGAGGTACACAGTGTAAATGAAGTCCTTCCAGAACACTGTTGTGACCGCATTGTAGATGATGCAGTATTCGCAAACGGTCACCATTATTCGGGCAAACGTCATTTGCGTCAAAATTTTCTCATCGTCCTTTCTGCAAGTCTTCAATATTGTAAACAGAACGATTTGCATCAGGAAACAAACACAAGACACCGCCAGTCCAGTCAGCCATAGCACTTGGAATATTTCTATCGTGTGAACTTCATTATGTTTATTAGCTCTTGCTTGAGTGAAATTAGCATCACTCATATTGTACGTTACGAATGATACGCGCGTCGGCTCCGCTTGCTCTCGTGTTCGAATTATTGTATGATTCACAGCGTTCAATTGTTTTTGTTTCTGGAATGAAAAATGTTGTAGTGTTGCAGATAAAACACAATTTAAACGGCCCATTGGTTGTCGTTTCTGACAGCTGTTATGACGAGTATAGTTCCTAACTGTTGATGGAGATGAAACGCTACATGCTGCTATTCCGTATCGTATAAATACTTTACTAGCAACAAGTAGTGGATCTGAATGTATTGATATTCACGTATAGATTAAAAAAAACCGATATTATTTACATTTACAGTCATGAAATAATATATAATCAAATTAATGTAGTTTTTGGTAGAGAATACCTAAATATCAACAATGACTTAATCACTCGAAAAGTATTTAAAAGTATGCTAAAAATCATTAACTAAGGTACTGGAGGATTTAATGAATTAAGAATATTATCGTAATTAATAATTCCAAATGCCAAACATAAATTAAAGAATTATCATCATCCATGAGGATGGTACTGATATCACTGAACCAGACGTAACTTATCAGCATACTATTACGCCAGTGTAATTGTTATTGTTTGAAAATAGTTTGGGCAACTGATATTTATAATATAGTGTAGAATATCAGGGCTTAATCTTGCAAGTTAAAACCCATTAAATCTCCAGGCGTAAATTCTACCATATTAAAAAAAGTTTCACCAAACGAGCTTAATACTGAAATTGTTGTTGCAGAAGTGGCTGCACAATTATTAGTGTTTATTTATTTGTATATTTTTGTTTCATTTAAGTCCCCTAATATGTAATTAAATTTTTATTAGTAAATAATACTAGTCTTTAAGTACTTATATATTTATATTGCATGAGGTGTTTACCTTTAAGTGTTTGTGACATTATGTTACTTAGTTTGTAAGAATAAAGAATATTTATGTTAGCAAATGTTGGTAAGCCTATAATAAATAAATTAAAAAAAAATAGTTTAAGTATGACATCTATTTGCTGGTCAACAATAAGAGTTTTAGATATATTCTGATTTGCTTGTTACTATTAGGTCAAAAGAGGAAATACATCTACATTGTGAAAGCAAAGGCAAAAAATCTAAGAACTATCAATCTATAAGCACTTCAGCTTTTTCGAATGCGTAATGTTTATTATTTTTCCACGTTTATTATTCCAGTAGCCTCTACCATGTGTTTTCTCAAATACTTCTCACTAGCGTTGATGTGAATCGACTTATAAAGCTAAGCTTGCTTCCACACACAGGATGGATCGCAATCTCATGGAATTCGGTCTAGCTTACTAATTTACTATTAAGTGTAGCTTTCTATCAGTGAAATAATTTTATAAGAATCTGAGGTTTGTAGTCAGATAATTTTCAAACCATTATTTCACAATTATATTCGACATAATACAAATTTTTGAAAATCACAAAATCGCTGACGGGACTTCACTTTGCCGCCAAGAAGTCGCCCGGGCCTTACTTTTGTGTACACATTGGCGTGTAAAAGATAAAGGCTGTCGCTAGCAAGGATAGCCTTCGTAAACTCATAGTAGGGCGTCAGTAGTGAAATGATTACTTCGGTAGCGAACAGTGATCCAAACGTCAATAACAAATTAGTTTTAGAGCGTTTTCTCTCAAGGACTTGGCTAATTGCCAAGTCGTAGGTAGTAAATTATTATATTATATACAGTTAAATATATTTTTTTACTGTGTAACCCGGTTTGTTTGCAGCGGGAACATTTTAATTCCAGAAGCAGTAGTGACCGCACTAACCCAGACAGTTTTCTGGGGTCTGGTATCACGTGGGTCATCCATCACATCAGCGAGATATGGTCGGATTATGGTCTATTTTTTCTATAGTGCTACCGTACCGTTTAAGGGTTTCTCCAATCCATAAATAAAGGAACCCTTATAAGATTACTTAAGACGCTGACGACCATGAAGCAGCGCTCTCTGTCGTTCTGCATTCAAGCAAAAGAGATGCAAATAGTACGTGATTCACTGGATTCAATGTTGATGTTTTATTAAAAAAATAAAACAACAGCGTTTTTCTAATAAGTATTAAGAATAAGTACATTTAGAAGAAACACAGATAAGAAACAATAGAAAATAGAAGAAGTTAACAAAAAAGAAAAAAAATTAAGTGTCTCACCAGCTGCGTCAAAATAGGTGCTCAATTTCATCGACGTACTTTAGTAAATGAAAAAGATAATCACAAAACAGATACTGTTTAGAGGTGACTTTGGATTGTTTTTCTATCGAGGAAATTGCCTAATTCTGAATTTGAAAACCATAACATTGTCGAAAATATAGTCTATTATAGCATATATTTTTTTTAGCGTTCTATGTTGTATACTTTTTATATAAACCATACATAAGTGAGCGCATTTCACAATTGTCAGCGCCTTAAGAGTTATCTGTCTGTGCGACACAGGTAATGTTCCAGGTAACAATTCCATCAAGCGATGGATATACTTCATATCAGCAGACAAGCTTGGAAACCCAAAAATAGATACACATATGTAAAAATATTAAAGTTTTCAAACAGTATTAAAAAAAATTAAGTGAAGCGTGTGTTGTGTTTTCTAATTTTATGCAAACACTAATGCATTAAATTGAAATACCTACTTAATAGGCATCTTCTAACTAGCGTTTACTTTGCGCAACATTTTTTCTGCAAAATTTCAGTATTCTAAGTCCATTTGCAGGTTTGGTTTGGGCTCTGCGATATTGATCGTTCTTCAGTCAGTCAAGACTTTTGTAAATAAAGTTATAGAAGAATATGTGGTAACCTCCAATTAGCTTAAGAATCAGATCGAACGACACATACTTTAAGGTTATTATTTACAAAAATCAGTTATCGTCAGACAGAACCAAGGTGACAGAAAATACCTTGAACTGAGAAAACTTAAAATAATTATTTAAAAAAAAGAAAGTTCGTTTGTTTTTACTTCCTTGACCTTTGTTTGTCAAACGAAGCAACAAAATAAATTATGTGATTTTTGCAGAGACATAGTTGAAGGGACACGCGATAAAGAGTTGTATGACCACCTTAATGCTACACAACACTATTTTAAATGAGCGGAAGCTAGTTGCATAAAATAAAAAAACAAAACTTACCATTCCATATTTAAAAATGAAGTAGCAGATTCGCCTACCGGCTTCTCTATTTGAATGCCGGAAAACATTATTACGTTGCCTTTTTAATTTTAGACCACTTCTGCGAGTCTGGCAGAGGAATATATATTTATTGAGCCCATTACAGTATTTTTATGACGATAAATACGACCGTTCCCAATAATGGACAACATTTTTATGAGAACGCCGGATATTTAACGGCGGGGAGCGCGCAGGAATTAGCGCAAATTAAGCTTAAGTAATTATATCAGCAACATTATTTTTATATCATTACAATTGATAAACGCGTGTCATGTCATACTATCTACTTAGATTAACTTTCCATTAAGCTTGTTTAGTATGTTGTAATATTAATATACGCTATGTCAACAACGGCGATTATCGGCAGGTATGTGGGAGTGACTCCGATGAACGCTTATGGCTCTCCCTGATCACCTAAGCGGCACGTGAGAGGAAGTACAGGAGTTTTTGGTGGGTATGCCTTTCTTCCTTCTTGCGAAGAAGAAGTGGAGTACCACATAACCATCTGCGTCTCTCCACGCTGTGGTATTTATAAAGCATTTTCTTTTGCACAAGGCACTCCTTGGTAGGTTACTCTTGAAACACAATTGCAATAATCAATTTCTAATCTCAAATCTAAAAAATTCAAATGGCACTCTTAAAAGCGATAATAGCGCTACATTGGAATTAAATTGCGTGGAAATTGAGTGAACAAATTATTATCGAGATGGGGCGTTCCGAAATTGTGAAACTTATCCCAATATTGATACATATTAATAGCATTGGAATTGTATTGAGATTGAGTTTGTGTCAAGAGTAGCCTACCTGGTCGGCATCTACAACTCTTTGGTTGGTCAACGCCAGCAGCGGCTTGCGGATAAACTTTGTCAATAGCAGATCATGCCCGGTTTACTCGGTGCTTCCGAGTCCTTGCGTGGTCAGTTTGCTGTAAGTTGTTGGATAATATTCTTTACTCATGGTGCACTGTGACGTGACGCTTAGCCAACTTTTTATCATCATCATCATCATCATCATCAGCTCATATTATGTCCCTACTGCTGGGGCACGAGCCTTCCCTATGGATGGATAGGGAGAACGGGCCATAAACCACCACGCAGGCCCAGTGCGGATTGGTGGTTGTTAACGACTGCTAATGTAGCCGGGACCAACGGCTTTACGTGCCTTCCGAAGCACGGAACTTATTATTATAAATCTTTCTTATCCATCCAAAGGACAGATCAGTCTTATGATAAGACCGCCCTTTGCACGTGTACTTTTTATGTAATTTTATGACAAAATGTCTTTTAGTGCACATTTGCTCATCAGACTACCCACCACAAACTGTCTTTCCTCAATAGATTTTAAATTATACAACGTGTAACAAAAAGGTGTGGTCACAATGAAGAGATCCAAAGTGTATCCGATTTAGATGTCGTATGCAGAGTTACTAAGACATAACTATTAACTTTAATTTGTTATGCCATTTTAAATTAAATATTAGGTCCTTACCCATGAGATTGCTGTTTTGTATGAAGATTTTTTATAAAATTCTATTTTTCATACTAACGTTTTTTCAATTTTCTTAGCATCTACTTATGTTAATACTATAAAAATTGTAGGGCAGTGCGTTGGTTTCACTAGCTAAATACAGGTCG
This sequence comes from Eudonia mercurella, assembly GCA_963082485.1. Taxonomy (NCBI): domain Eukaryota; kingdom Metazoa; phylum Arthropoda; class Insecta; order Lepidoptera; family Crambidae; genus Eudonia; species Eudonia mercurella. Next base: position 6,836,917 of record OY720036.1, on the reverse strand, counting down.
ACTTTTTTATCACCATCCAAACCTTCTGAGATGACTTCCGTGATACAAACGAACAACCCTTTCTAATAGACCAACTCCCTAACTCGAAAAAAAAATCTGCTGTTCCATACATTTTGGTCGAATGAATATTGATGTTTTGTATGGAACAGCAGATTTTTTTTTCTAGTTAGGAAGTTGGTCCAATAGTAAAAGTTGTTCGTTTGTATCACGGGGTGACCCCCGTCATCTCAGATGGTTTGGATCATAGTAGAATGAAACAAGTAGGCCATCTTCATACAAACGCACCGAGCGCGGCTTGTATGTGAGCGCAGCCGAGCCAACCCGTCCGTACGCATCGTCGCACGCACACACTGACAAAGTTTATTGCTAATAATGCTGCGCCAGTCGCGACTGAGCCACGTAATGCCGCGCGCGCCTGCTTGTTTCGTCGCTGCGCCCGCCGCGCCGCTGCCGCTCGTAGGTTATAAATAATTTGTGAAACGTAAGTCAACGATGGCTACAAAAAAACTCAGGAGATATTGCAGTGTTTACGGATGTCTAAATAGCAGCTTGTCAAATCCAGGATTGTCCTTCTTTACCTTACCTACCGAACAAGAACGGTGAGTACCTCCTGCCTAACCTAATTACATTATTTTGTGTTAGTTATTTACTAGGTACCGAAAGAGTTAAGTTCTGCTTCAGATTTCGTGGATTAGAGAGGTAAATACATGTACCTAAGGATTTGTAAGTTTAATTTATTAGATTACTCGGCACACCCTACCGTGAAAACAAGGGACTAATTAGGTACTTTGGACTTTGTACCGCTCTTATGTTGTGGGCATAAGTACTAATATCGAACTGCAAGTGTTTACCGTGATGTGCTGTTGACCGTACCTACTTACCTATTGTAAGTTGTTGTGTTGTACAGTTGATAAACAACGTTTAGGTAGATCGGGGGTTCTCTGGAATCCATGAATTCATATTTCTAAGTATGTTCTTATTTTATATGTAGATACCTACCTCATTCTAATTAAAAGCGACAGCCCTACAAGTTTAGGTGATTATCGCTCGCTCGGAGGCCGAGTCGGCCTACTTGTTTCATTCTACTATGGTTTGGATGGTGATAAAAAAGTCGACCTGTATAGCAGACCCTAAACAGAAAAAAAACAAATACCTTCAACGCTACAATAAAACAAAAGGTCAATTCCGCTAACAAAAAAAGAAGACAATTTTTAAAAAAAATGTTGGGCTCTAAAGACACAAAATCAAAAATCATTGTTATTACTAAAGCCTAAGTAATATAGTCTTAATTAAATGTGTATATTAATATTAACAACCGGTATTGAGTTTTAGAAGTAATACACATATATAGTATATTAATGAGTGAGAAAAAAACGTCAATTTCATAGGTAAGGACCCGATATTTCTATTATGAATTTGTGATGTCACATCAAAATAAAGAAGTCACAGGCAGCCTTTCATCATCATCATCATCATCAGCCTATAAACGTCCCACTGCTGGGCACAGGCCTCCCACATGATCAGTAGCACGTGGGGATATTGGGCCATAACCCATCACGCTGGCCTAATGCGGGTTGGTGGGTTTTAACGACTGCCATCTTACGACAACAACCGGGACCAACGGCTTAACGTGCCTTCCGAAGCACGGAGGAGCTCGAGATGTCATTGGTCACCCATCAGGCGACCCGGCATTGCGAAAGTTGCTTAGCGGGCAAGATCGCAAGCCGAACGCGCTAGCCGCTGCGCCATCGAGCTCCTGGCTGGTTCCGGGCTCCAGGGCAGCCCTTGCGGTTTAGTAACCTCTGTGTACTAACATTTATGTATGACCACTGCTTGCTTACGCGCGTTTGACGTGCATCACTTCACAAATATAAATACTTCATTAACCATTGCATGACAAATTAAAGTTAATAATTGTGTCTTAATAACACCACATACAAGTTCTAAAGTATCTAGAGGGATACACTTTGGATCTTTTCATTTTGACCACACCTTTTTGTTACACGTTGTATATGTATGGCATAAGTAGTTAGTAGCTCTTAAGTTCTATTGTAAGTTCTATTTCAATAATATAAAGCTGATGATTTACCGAATAAAATAAAATAAAAAATAAAAATAAAATAAAAATAAGGTTGAATTGATTGCTTGAAGAAATTTGACAGTTTTGGATAGGTTGATGTGCGCGCGTCTGTACAATAAAGTGTATTTATCTTATCTTATCTTATCAGTTCCCAAGTGAGCCAGGTCCCGCGACTGCAACTTTAGGTTTCTGCTGTCGGATTGCCTTCCCCGTTCCCGGTCTTGGGGCTTTCCCTTGACAGTTGACTTAAAGCTTCTTATCTTGTCAATAGGATGTGGAAAGACAGACGGGAGAATCATACATAACCGTCAGGGCCCTTCTGGATCGGGTACATAAAGAAAAAGTTTACTCATTGCTTATTGCGCTTGCTGCTTATATATTTTTCCTGGTTTATAGCGAGTAATGTCGACACTGGTACACCAGTAGCGAGTTAATCATCATCATCATCAAGTCATTTTTTGTCCTCACTGCTGGGGCACGAGCCTTCCCTATGGATGGATAGGGAGAACGGGCCATAAACCACCACGCGGGCCCAGTGCGGATTGGTGGTTGTTAACGATTGCTAATGCAGCCGGGACCAACGTCTTTACGTGCCTTCTGAAGCACGGACGAGATGATACATTTTTAGTCACCCATCCGATGACCGGCCTTTGCGAAAGTTGCTTAACCTCTGCAATCGCAGACCGGGCGCGTTAACCACTGCGCCATTCGAGCTCCTCAAGCTATCGAGCAGCGGGTTGACAGTAGTGAATCAGGCTTTGCCCTACTGCTATGGGTATTGTTGATTCTACTATTTCTTGTGCGTGTGTGACGTGTTCACCGCACTATGAGATAACCCTTTAGTATTTAGGGTTTAATTATGCACAGCTGTTTCGATTTTTTTCTAGTTTGTCGCTATATTTGTTTCTCGGAGTCATGGAAGAGCACGAATCAAAGTAGTAAAGCGTCGAAAAAGTCAGGGTCAAGTTAATTAAAATAACGCGAAATGTATGGATGGACCCTAAGAAAAGGGATGTAACGTAAACAAGTATTGGAAGCAAAATCAAGTAAGTACTTTTTGTTGTATTTATTTATTTATTGTAATAGGAAAACCAGATATACGCAGAAACAGAAACATAGCATTTACAGAAAAACGAATATTTAACATAAATGAAGTCGACCAAAATAGTTATACACATAAACTATTCTAAGCCTTAAACCATAAAGTACTTACCTATAGTTAATACAAAAATAAACTAGAAGTCCAGCTTCCGGTATTCTCGTTTTCAATCTTCCATCTTTTTTATATCTCTATCTACTATATTATAAGGTCACATTTTATCAACTGCAAATCAGGCTAGTTTTTTTTACTTTTCCTGACACAAATATTGTAATATTTTTAAGAGCGGCCTCTCTGTCGGCTTCTTTGAATGAAACTACCGAAAGTGCTTTATTTAACTTTTTAATCGAAATGTCTTTTGACGTTTTTCTTGAAAACTAGCGTATACAAATTTAAGGTGTTTTCATAAAAATAGTTTATATATGTTGTTGAATTTATCCTCAAAATATTTGCAGTTGATAAAATGTGACCTTGATGTGATGTGATGTGAATGACATAGCAATGGATTTTTAATGTAGCATACAATAATAAAAAAGTGGTGAAGGAAAAGGCGATATTAACTGTTTGCGCCTGTGTTTTGTTTTAAAATGGTTAGACCTAGTTTTCTACTAGTTTTCTAGTTTTCTACTGAAAAGAAAAAAACAAGCTCTACGATCCCAGAATTCAATTTGAGCAATGTTGAATGCAACGTAAAATATTTTCTTGTCCTATAATTAATTACTAAAATCTATAATAAATGAGTATTTATAAATACATTGAATAGTTGTCGCAGGCGGGGACAATCACCAACCAAAGAGAGTGCGGATTTAATTGAGCTAGACACGGCCGCTTGGTTGATTGGACAATGTTTTTACATTTTTTTTAATTTTTTATAGCCTATGTCACTCCCACAGTCAAAACAAATCTAACGACTCCTCATATGTTAAAATACACCATGCCGTTTGGGCTGTCTGTAGGGCGTTTCAAAGAAACATACACATACAAACCATACATACATACATACACTCGAAAAACATAACCCTCCTTTAGCAGTCGGGTAAAAATTAATAAAACAAAAACTCTTCGAGTCGCGCGTCAGCTTTCAACACATTTGCGGCCAGAGTGTAAGGTCCGTCTGAAAAAAAACAATATTAACCTATAATTGGGTAGTTAATAATTGCTGGCTAATAACTTAACAAGGGTTTAAAGAATTGCAGGTAAACCAAGGTCTCAGTAGCTTAATTGAAAGAGCAGCCAGATTGCGAAAAGTCTATATCCTCCATTTGAAGTTGGTAATTCGTGTCTAGTCGTTATTATCAACTACTATTATTTTATTATTATGTTATTCTGTTGTTAAAATGTTTTGTTTCACTCTATGTTTTTTGGAATCCAATTAAATTAAATTAATTGTAACTTTATTTAATTCATTGTAATATAATTTTTTGTAATCTAATGTAGTTTATTGTAATTTGATTTATTTTTATATGTAGTTTTCAATAGTCTTTATTTTTGTCTACAATTTGAGTCAGTAGATTGCTTGTTTTTATTAATTTTTAATTCTGTCGTGGTGACAAGTAGGTATGTTTGCGCTAAAATTTTATATAATGCTGTGTGTACACGTTTTTGGGTCTCGATCTAGTTTTAAACTATTGTAATTCCTGTCTTCTACTTCTATTTGATTGTTACCTGTTGTGTATGTCAATATATATAAATAAATAAATAAATAAACTACCAATAATCAAGTTACTACTGATGGGTAGGTACTGGCTGAATCATCACGATTGCCAAATGCGGGTTTGTGATTACAAATCCCGGCTATACCACTGAAGAAAGACATTGCTATACATCGAAAAATCCAAAATACATTTTGTCTGACCTGAGAGTTGAACATCCTAGGTTCAGGCTCATTACCAGGCTTATTACCGATCTTTAAGTGACAGTCGCAATCGCAAAAAATTTCAATTTACCGCTATAGCGCGATTGATTCGTCAATCTAGCTGTGGGTTCCTTTAAGTAAGATTTGTGTTTAGTTATAAGTTTTAATTGTTATTTTTTCTTATTTAATGTATTGACACAAGTTTTGTTGGAAGTCCTTAATAAAATAACTTTATTGAATCTATTTTTAACATTACAAAATTAATATCTGAGATTATAATAACCTAAAGTAACTAAAACTAATACAAAATTAAAATATGGCGTCAAAAACTTCCTCCGCGTCGCAGTCGACTGGTAAAGTACCCAAGAGACTTGCGGCATTGCCACGTTGAATGGCAATGCTTAGTCTCTGGCCAAGGAAAAAGCCAGCCTTTAGGTCATGGGAAGTGTCAACCAGCCGTTTGGAGATGTCATTAAACAAAACAAGAACATAAAATAAATAAATAAATAAATCTATACGGCGCTATAGAATAAGCCGACCGATTGTAGCAACCGCAAACTAGAAGCAGTCGCATTGCCATTGTGCAATTAACAACTTGTGGTTTTTTGTCGGTAATAAGTCTGCCGGATGTCGGATCGAGCGCTTAACCACTCGGTTATCGAGGCCACTCGTGAAGTAAGAAAAGCGTTTCATTAAAATTAAAGAGAAATAATAAATTGATCCACAAAAAAATTGTAGGCTAGCACCTAAAATGCTAAGTTAACAAAGTTAGCACCTAAACTACTATAGTTTAGGTGCTAACTTTGTATTTTTAGGTGCTAACTTAGTATTTTTGTGGGTTAGGTTAGGTTAGTTTGGTGATCGATTAAATACAACCCAAAATTAAATGTAAAATAATTACCGACGCCAAACCATTCCTTCCTGGGATATCCGGTATCTTCGCGGGACGCTGCTATGGCCTCTCGCAGCGCGAAGGCCACGCTTACCGCCAGGCATATAGGAGGTTCAGCTACAGCTAAAATTATACGAAACTCAAAGTCAAAGTCAAAACCTTTATTTTTGAGGCTCTGTCGACATATTTGACACCATTATTTTACTTTCCTTTTTATCTTAAGCTTAAGGAAGAAAGCCAATTAAAAAAATATTTTTATTTTTTTATTTTTTTTATTTTTTATAAAAGAAGGAGGCAAACGAGCAGGCGGGTCACCTGATGGAAAGTAATCACCGCCGCCCATGGACACCCGCAAAACCAGAGGAATCGCAGACGCGTTGCCGGCCTTTGAGGAAGGAATAGGAAATATGTTGAGTAAGTATCTTAAAGGGCTTTATCTTAACAGGCACTTAGTGACTTTAAAAACTTGTTTAGTATCTCAAATAATTTAATTTTAAATAAACTATGAAATCTACCACCAGTCAGGATTTCGAAAGATCTTTCGGCCGAGAAGAGCTAAGAAAGAGCTGAAAAATTCAAGAGGCTCTTTTGTCCTCCCCTCCATCTTTTCAAAACAGACTTTGGTCAGCTGCTGCCATAGACATAAAGTTCAATGTCTATTAAAGAAAAACAGTTTATGGCAGTCTGGAGTGCATGTATGTGTAACTACCTAATTGGCACCAACATAAAAAAGTTGATTTGATAGCTGTTGGTCCGAAACGCGATTCGTCCAAATGAATTTAAGGACGCTTTTCGCCCAACACGCTTTTCGTCCAACACGCTTTTAGGCCAACACGCTTTTCGTCCAACACGCTTTTAGGCCAACACGCTTTTCGTTCAACACGCATTACGTCAACACACTTTACGTCCAACACGCTTTTCGTCCAACACGCTTTTAGTCCAACACGCTTTTCGTCCAACACGCATTACGTCCAACACGCTTTTAGTCCAACACGCTTTACGTCAAAATACACCCTGTATATAGGTGCGGGAAAGGTGCGTAAATAGTTATTTGTGCAACAAGAGAGGAAAGTTGGTTTTTCTTGCGAGTGAATAATATTTTCTCACTACTGAGGTGAAAAGTTGAATGTGTAACACGAGAGCAAAGTTATTTTACATCTCGTGTTTTTGTGTCCCTTGCTACGCTCAAGATTCTATATGAGAATCACTCGCTTCGCTCGTGATTCAATGATAGAATCTTTCGCTTACTCGGGACTAAACACACGCAAGAAAAACCAACTTTCCTCTCTTGTTGCACAAATAACTATTAATGGGCAATTGGGCACTTTAATGCTTGGCCATAAAATATAGCTGTGAACGCCAGTGCAAGTCTTATACATATATCTGATAGCGACTATATGAAGACTATACTAGGAAATTGTTGAAGAGTTTAAAACCTTTATCTAATAATATAGATAATATATTAATACTGGCCACTTAATTTATAATGGAATAGGTAGGTACAATGACAAGATGACAGATAGCTATTAGTAGTGTGTATTCGGGAGTTCTGGCCCACTTGTATGAATAAAATCATCGCGTCCCCAACCCGTATTCGCGGGTTCTGGCTCACTTGTATGGAAAGTCATATTCGCGGGTTCTGGCTCAATGAATCATCGAAAAGTCGTTTCAAGGGTCGACCAAACCTAAAAAAAAAAAAAAAAAAAAAAAAAAAAAAAAAAAAAAAAAAAGGAAAACCCCCCCATTTGAATCGATTGCGCTGGGTCCCAGAGCGATATCTCTTGCCGTTTCCGAGTTACGTTACTCACGGATGGTCCTTCTTCGTTATCTAATTACCTCTATTGTTAACAATAAGACGACCCTTGCTCCTTATCTAATTGCCTCTATTGTTAACTATCACTGTGTTTTGGCGATTACACCGTCGGACCGTCCACAATTCTTTCTCATTATCTAATCACCTCCATTGTTCGTTAACAATTGACATTGAGGAGCTCGATGGCGCAGCGGCTAGCGCGTTCGGCTTGCGATCTTGCCCGCTAAGCAACTTTCGCAATGCCGGGTCGCCTGATGGGTGACCAATTAAAAAACATCTCGAGCTCCTCCGTGCTTCGGAAGGCACGTTAAGCCGTTGGTCCCGGTTGATGTCGTAAGATGGCAGCCGTTAAAACCCACCAACCCGCATTGGGCCAGCGTGGTGGGTTATGGCTCAATATCCCCACGTGCTATTGTTCACGTGGGAGGCCTGTGCCCAGCAGTGGGACGTTTATAGGCTGTTGATGATGAATTGACATTACTTTCCGATATCTTAATGTATTTGGTCGTTTAGGCAAGTTGTTGCAAGAAACATTTCTAAGGATCTCAACTAATATAAAACGCATGCGCATTATTGTGTTCTTACGAAGTCGTGCTTCAACCATTCACAAAACGGAGAACCGTTGCTAACATAGAAATAATTTAAAGATATAGCACCTCTGTTTGTAGTTGACTGCTGCAGACAAACAGATAATCTGAAAACAGTTCCTATTTACCAGATAAGACTACAGCATACTGTCTTATTCTCAACGATTGCATTGTTGAATACAAACCACTAAGTAACATCGTAAAGAAGATATCATGAACGTAGATACACTTATAGTGGATGTTCAAGGATTTAAAGATATAAATAACAATTTTATTGTAAAAGAAGTAGCCATTGCGAGCCAGGAACATACACAAACTTTTTTGGTAAAGCCACCATACTCATTTCATCATCTCACAGAAGTAGAAAAGAAACGAGTCAGATGGTTAGAAAGAAACCGAGGAATTAGCTGGTGTGAGGGCTACATAGACTACAAGGAGTTTCATCGTGTTATCATACCTCATCTGAAGAATAAAAAAGTTATTGCAAAGGGTTTTGAAAAAATTAAGTGGATCAAAGATTTATGTGCAAACTGTGTGGTAATCGATATTGGTGAAAAGGGATGTCCTAATTTTTCAATGTTACAAAGTAAATTTTGTAAAAATAAAACGGACTTTAGTTGTGTAAATCATAAAATAAACTGTGCATTAAATAATGCTGTGTGTATTAGAAAATGGTATTATGATAATAACATGTCTAAGTTTAATTTATTTTAATTTTTATATTATTATCAATAAACTGATTCTTTGTGTTATTTACAAAGGGTTTTGAAAAAATTAAGTGGATCAAAGATTTATGTGCAAACTGTGTGGTAATCGATATTGGTGAAAAGGGATGTCCTAATTTTTCAATGTTACAAAGTAAATTTTGTAAAAATAAAACGGACTTTAGTTGTGTAAATCATAAAATAAACTGTGCATTAAATAATGCTGTGTGTATTAGAAAATGGTATTATGATAATAACATGTCTAAGTTTAATTTATTTTGATTTTTATATTATTATCAATAAACTGATTCTTTGTGTTATTTACATGGTTATTTTATTTTTCATACTTATGCTTCCCTGTTTTACACATGTAATTTGCAATTTAGCAAAAAAAAAAAAAATATTATTGATATTAATAAAGAATGATTAACTTAGCAATAACGTGACCTGATTTGTATTAAATAGGTTTCATATTACCTTATAATCAGAAGAGTTGTATTACACAACCTACTCTGAAACTGACTTGTTCAAACTTGTTTGCGTTAGAATTTTCTTACTTATTTACCGTCAATGTTTTATTATACAAAGGTATATACTAAATTAAATAAAAATGCAAGTTTGTTTGTTACTTTTATATTTTATTAGGTATATTAAAACAGCTGGGTAGGTACATAAATTTACATTACATTTCATAATATAAGTTACGTTTCCTATTCAAACAATGAATCTGAGCAAAAAGCAACTACTTAAGTATATTGAAAAACGGGTTACAATACTTTATAACAGGTTCATATTATTTTTTAATTCAAACAATGAATCTTAGTAATGATAATAAATAATAATACATTTTTAGCCCCAAATATAATAAGATTTAAAAACACAGTGAAAACAATCGTTGTTAAAAAAAAAATATATATAATCCCAGTGACCCCAAGACATAGTAGATATTTTATTTTTTAATATTACGCGTTTGTCGTCATTACCTGACAAAGCTATTTTGTTCTGTTCTTGGGTAAATACTTCATGCTTTAAAGATTTAAAAAATAATGTTTTTTTCTTTCTTAAAAAAAGTATTTTTTGTCTAATACATTATAGTAATCTTCGAAATGTACATTTTTTAAAAAACCTGTTTCTGTATACCTTTAGCCTTTTTTAATTCCTCTTGTACTGTTTTATACAGTATAATTTTGATCTTAAACCAACAAACTCAGAAATCAAAAATTTCCACCTAGTTCATCTTTGAAGAGACCCGGTACTTTTTTGTTAAGACTTGGTATACCGAAAAACAATTATTTAATGGATAATTACTAGTATCGAAATATCTAAGAAAATTCAACTTTAAATCTGTATAAAAAATCTTTGCTTTCTATTGAATAAAAAAAAAACTGTCAGTATCCGTATAACAAAGCTTTAATTTTTTCCCCATAAAAAAGGTTTCATAATAGAGTAGTGAAAATCAAACATGTGACTTTTGAATATTTCTAATACGGAAAAGCCAATGTATATATATATGGGTTTGTCTCAACTTCACACTAACCCTTTTCTCAGTATCTTCTAATGTCTTACCAAATATACTATTGTTTAAAAGTTTGAAGAAATCCTGTTCAAATATAGATTTGACCTTTTTTCCGTAACTCAGTGTTCATATCAATATACTGTTTTAAGTATGGACTCTGATTGAATTAAATTACTCTGTGTATTTTTTTTTTTTAATAATAAACCATGTTTAAGACATGTTTTCAGGAAGAAAAAATGAATGACATAAAAAAACTTATCGTATAAATTTGGTATCAATTTCGAAGTTTTTAGATCCTGGAGGAGCAAATTTTTTGAGCACAGAATGGAAAATCGTTATGATAATTATGCAAATGATTAGGGTATTCTAAGTCTACTTCGAGTATATAACCAATATCCCCCGTCAATAGGCATATTTTTTGAAAATCTATATATATATATATTTGAAATTTCTAATTCACTTAATAACTTAAAATTTGAATGAGGTAAATAAGCGCACATAGCAAAACCATAAAGATTATTACAATCAATATAAACAAGGAAGTTATCACTTTTTTGCGGGGGTCATAAGTTTGTAAATACTTGTTATTGGCTTTCGAATATCTTGTAGAACATAAACATATACCACCGCGAATGCCTTTTTTGTATCATTCTTAATATTTCCAAGTCATTTATTAATTCTAATTTAACATCTGTTTTTAATAGCATAGCGTCAAAAACTCAGGCTAGGTGCTGTTAAGTAAAAAAGAAGGATCCAGTTTATAATTCGTCTTAAAAGTTTTTCTGCGGTAGATATAAATATGTTTTAGTCGTAATCTTGCATTACTCATTACAAATCAAATTATTAGTTTAGTCATCTTTGAAACCATATTTTTTATTTTGAAAGGTCCAAAATGCTAAAACCTAAATAAATTGGTTTGTTATAAACAACTTTAGTTTTTTTTTTTCAATTGAATTGCTACTGAATAATTTGTAATTTAATACCATATATATACACAAAACAAATTTAAAACACAAAAAATGTAAAAAATATAATGGAATAAAGAAACTTAAAACTAATTTACACAAGTAAAAAAAAAATAATCAAAAAAATCAAGTAAAAATACAAAAAACAAATAAAAAATACAACATTTAAAAAACCCTTATGCTAATTTTTTCACAAAATTTAAAAAAAAAATATAATAATAATTAAAAATATAGGTAAGTAAATTTTTTTTTTTTTTTTTTTTTTTTATATCTATGTTAGTAACTTACTTTATCCTGTAATGACCCCAAGCTAGTGTGTGTTAGTGGAATTGGGTATAATGTAACGCTTGGTGTCTTTGTAAGATAAACTTATAACCAGCTAAATTATGAAAAAATATGGGAACGAACTTAGGCAAACAATATTTAATATTACAATAAGAATGTACTGCACCACGATATCGCCCAGTAAGATGGCAGTGATCTTTTACTTTGTCGTCAAATAATATTTTGTTACAAAGATAACAATTTTTAGCTTGAACAAAATTGGTTCTATCTTCATCTGTTAAGAACATAGGGATCGATGAATGTAAAATATTATAAATTACAGTAATATCGGATAGAAGGTTATCAAAAAAAAAATTTCACACAGTCAGCTCCTCGATAAGATACATATTTATTAAGGTAGCTGTCGTAGTAGCATACAACATAGTAAGCAAATGCAGCTGGCACATGCTTTTGCGTAATCGTTGTGCAACTTGTTCCAGAATTTGATTCAACTGGCTCTAACAATAATCAAAGTCTGCGTATAAGACGAAGGGCATGTCTTGCGTGCGTTCATAATGTTCAAATTGTATTAGAGTTCCCTGATTAGGTAACGTTGTTGCTACACCACTGCAAACGTGAGCTTCGAGCTTAAGATTGTCGTCAAAAAATATCATACAATCCTCACATAAAAATATTTTGGAATGATGTTAACTGCTTGCGAAGTAATTTAGATAAATCTTTAATTTGACAGTAATGTGTGCGTTTTCCATTTTCAAGAAAAAGCATGTTGACGTGATGTCCTTTTCGAAATTCACATTTGTACAGAGGTCCAACAACCTTAGTGTTATTTTTAAGACCATAAACATTAATACTTATGTCGGGATTATTCTTTTCAAAAATTATATCCGCGAACCCTACTGGAAAGGTCATATTTTTGACATTAAGTACACTTTCAAAGTGCGGATATGCTGTCGTTCGGTGTGCGTTATTTTTTGCAGGAAAATGTGATGCCATAACACACCACAAAAAGCAGTAATCGTCTGAATTTTTAATGTTGATACATGCACGTTTGTTTTTATGGTGCTAGGTAAATCTAAGTAACCCGAGGCTCTCAACGGGTTATATTTGTTTATATTTACTTCTAGATACAAGCTTCGTAAATAAGCCCAACCACTATCTCTTTCCTCAAATTCTTCAACTTTTTTACAAATTTTACGGCTAATGTTTGTGTACATTTCATCAAAATTATAACTTTGATGTAAGATAGTGTTTTCGATAGCAAAAGATTTAATTGAAAGCGAATCATCCTTATGCAGAAAAAATTCAGAAAACAATTCAAAATTTACTTTAATGTTTGCATAAGCCTCGATTCGGGCTAAGAGTAAAAGTTTTACGCGGGAGCGTAATTGTGTTAAAAAACTCAGCAGGAGTAAACATACGCATACGTTCTTCATCGTCACCGATGACGTCTTCGCATCGAATCCGGTACGACGCTATGCGACCGCGAAGAGCGCTATGAACTTTTTCGATACCTTCGCTCTCAACGACAGAACTATTATTCTTGTGTAAAATACTTTTTAAATGAGCAGAGAAAGAATTATTTTTAACGGATAAGTTGCAAGTTGAACATAACACACCACAAAAAGCAGTAATCGTCTGAATTTTTAATGTTGATACATGCACGTTTGTTTTTATGGTGCTAGGTAAATCTAAGTAACCCGAGGCTCTCAACGGGTTATATTTGTTTATATTTACTTCTAGATACAAGCTTCGTAAATAAGCCCAACCACTATCTCTTTCCTCAAATTCTTCAACTTTTTTACAAATTTTACGGCTAATGTTTGTGTACATTTCATCAAAATTATAACTTTGATGTAAGATAGTGTTTTCGATAGCAAAAGATTTAATTGAAAGCGAATCATCCTTATGCAGAAAAAATTCAGAAAACAATTCAAAATTTACTTTAATGTTTGCATAAGCCTCGATTCGGGCTAAGAGTAAAAGTTTTACGCGGGAGCGTAATTGTGTTAAAAAACTCAGCAGGAGTAAACATACGCATACGTTCTTCATCGTCACCGATGACGTCTTCGCATCGAATCCGGTACGACGCTATGCGACCGCGAAGAGCGCTATGAACTTTTTCGATACCTTCGCTCTCAACGACAGAACTATTATTCTTGTGTAAAATACTTTTTAAATGAGCAGAGAAAGAATTATTTTTAACGGATAAGTTGCAAGTTGAACAAAATATAGTTTTAACCATTATGATTTTTTTCACTGTTACACTGTTATACAGAAATTAAACTATGAATTCGATTAAAATACACAAGTGTTTTCTTATGAGGCAAGAGTAAAATTTGACAAATGCTATAGTACAACTATGCGATACACCTTGGAGCGTGGTGGCGAATAAAAACCGTATATGTTGGATATTAAAGTTTAATAATGTGGTCTCAATGATGAATCGAAACTATATTACACAAGGGCATTATAAACAATACACAATAAATGGGCAAAGCTGTATTGATGATATATTGCTATTTTACAATGTGTAGGCGCTTGCGTCTTCACAACAACTTATTCAGTACTGAGAGGTCACATTCACTTTAAGTTGCACTGTAATTCCATATTGCCAAAAAACTCTTGCATCTTATGAACGAGAACCTTGAAAACGTGTAAAGTAGATCGCAGTCGTAGTCATTTTAGTAATCTAACTGGTATGATTACATATATACTGAAATAACGATTGAGCATTCTAGAACACTTTTCAACGACATTGATTGAAC